>SEYY01016274.1:0-15000 GCA_009176605.1 Armadillidium nasatum
TTGGCAAAATCCTTTATGAAGCAACTTGAATTTGAGACTGGTATACTTGTTTTAAAATTTGGAGATAATTTGTCATACATTTTAGGGTGGATTGCAACCTGAAACCAAAATTTGGGGATTATATATATATATATATATATATATATATATATATATATATATATATATATATATATATATATATATATATATATATATATATATATATATATATATATATATATTAAAATTAAATTTTTTAAAATATTCTGTTATTTTACTTTTCCTATTTCAATATTTTTTTACCTTTTTTTTATTATTATTATTATTATTATTATTATTATTATTATTATTATTATTATTATTATTATTATTATTATACTCTATAGTATAGTCTATACTAAACGAGGGATAATTACTTCAAGTTATATTATAAAACAAGGATTTAGATCTTCGGCCTGAGTTAGAATGAATCAAAGGATTTTCGTTCCTCTTAAAAGTTAAAAATCTTAATTACTTTTAAATGATAGTATATATATTGCTATTATAAATAGCAATTGATTCTCCGAGGTGAAGTACTTACCCTAATGTCGAAGAAGTCTTTTAATAATGCCAAGGATAAATACTGACAAATTTGGTTTCCTAAACCTCCCCTAGGGTTCATAGTCACATACGAAATAGAGCAATCTGTGTGTATATATATATATATATATATATATATATATATATATATATATATATATATATATATATATATATATATATATATATATATATATATATATATATATATATATATATATATATATATATGAGAAGAAATCTAGCAACACAGTTAGAAATTATAGTTCTTTAAATTATATTATATCAGCATATTTTTTTTCTAAATCGTCATGGTCGTCATCGTCAGTTTTCTGCCGATTATTTTGTCGATTAATTTACATATATTGGCTTATAAATATTTCTCTGCTCCACCCTGTTCTATTGAGAGTGAAAGGCTGATTAGTAGTGGGGGCCAAATATACTCTCAAGATTAAATCGAATTGCCCCAGAAATTAGAGGAAAGATTGTTTCTGCATCACAATTTAAGAGCTCTTAATTTAAAGTATTAGAATTTTGGAAGTAATCGTATATAACATTAAGGCTTGCCTGCACACGATTTCCCAAATTACAGAGGTTGTTACCAAAGTCCCTTGAGAATGACCTGATCTTCAAAGAAGGAATCAATTTCGTACATGCAGATGTCGTACATGTGGCAAGTGGAGCGACCTATCATGATTTTACCTCCCTTCTCGTACAACGACGTACATCAAGGTTTTTTTTTTTGACAGCTGACCTCACCTACTAGGGGATATGCCGTCCCTCCAGGCAGACAAAATATTGCCCTTCAGACCATCACGAGTTTAGAGCGAGTGAAACACATCCACACGCAATGAGAGCTCTTGATGCTCTCCCCTTCAAGGTTTGTTCGTAGGAAATTTCATTAACTTGTGAGCAGTACTTTGATTGCTTTAAGCGCTTATCTGGGGCTGAGGGCGAGTGGAACACCCGGTCTAAATTATTCTATACAATAAAATCACATGTATTTACACATTTAAATAAAGAAAATATACGATTTATTTCTTTCACATCAATTATAAAAAATTGTAAATTTAAAATTAAAAAAAAAAAAAAAAAAAAAAATATTTATATATATATATATATATATATATATATATATATATATATATATATATATATATATATATATATATATATATATATATATATATATATATAATAATAATAATAATAATAATAATAATAATAATAATAATAATAATAATAATAACTAATAATTTCATCAGGATCGTCAAAAAATTCCTAATCGCCCCATCGTATATATATATATATATATATATATATATATATATATATATATATATATATATATATATATATATATATATATATATATATATATATATATATATATATATATATATATATATATATATATATTTTTTTTAAAAAATCATAGTTTTTACCCAAAATGTGTGTATATTTATGTGTGCTTTGTGCATGTGTGTACATGTTTGTCTGTTTCCTATTCTACTTGGGAAAGATAATTGGCAAACGCATTTATCCCATCATTATATTAGTGACTAGAAAAGGGGTTCGAAATATCTCATTGATGCACTAAAAAACAAATGTTCTTCAAAGTTTGGTTGAAGGAATAGCAAACATTACCAGGGGAATATTATGGTTCTTTATGATGGGATTTAATAGCCCTTTTTTTTTTTATTTAAGATTTATTATTTTAAGTTCCATTTCCTAAATTATTGAATCTACTTTGGAAAGCGAAAACGGAATAAGATCACTTTGAGATTGGACTTGACAGTGGGATGTTAATAATAGTATGGATCTTTATATAACAATCGTTAAACAAGAATTTTAACTATTGTTGTGTTAGGGTTAAGTGTAATTATTTATGTTATAAATAGGAAACACTGATTTAAAACAGAATAAGAGACTTGGATGTTAAATTTCAAACACATCCTCCTGTGTTAATGGATGCGGGAATTGTGTGTAGTTTCGGGACATGACATAAATAATCAGGTTTAAAAAAAAAATATTATTACCTGAATGATTTGTATTACGAAGCATTATTTTATCATTTCTCTTGTAAATGGAGAGCATATATTTCGAGCAGGATTTCCTTCTTTTGTGGAAAATGCTCTCAATATTCGTATGCAATTCTATCTCTCCCTCGAATGTATTTTTAATGCCCGACGAACACGCTTCGAATCCCAACGGTCGTAAAACGACATAGTAACTGTATTTGTACTCGTAAAAAACTATTATTGTTGTTAGTAACAGGAATAACAGAATAAATGCTGTTCGATATGTTGTAACTGACTTAATTTTGAATGTATAACGACGCAGTTTCAAATGTTTAAATGAAGAGGTAATTATATACGAGAATATATTCATTATTATTATTATTATTATTATTTTCTTTGTTACACTTTTGTTTTGAAAACCTCAGCGCTGCTTGCTGTGTGTTCTCCCACCACAGTTTTATTATGCTAACTGATATTGAATTATATAAATAAGAAAAGACAGAGCAGCTCTCACAATCTGTTATGAAATTGGAAAGATTGTTTAGAAAATGCTGAAGAATTGTATTTGAAAAGTAAATTATTTCCGAGTTTAAAATAATAACAGGTTTATTTTAAAATATAAATTTTTAAAAATATTTTCAAAACAAAATTAAATAAATCGCATTTAAATTATTTTTTAAATTTTCTGGAGGAGTAACAAAACTTTCAATTAAAATACTTTCGGCCTAAGTGGAAAATTCATCATTAGTATTATGAATATATAAATTTAAAACACGAGTTTGGATTGGACGACAAGGTTGAATCATGAGGAATAGTTCTTCGCATGGTTCTAGGGTTTGGGATTCCTTTTAACCAGTTTTTTTTTTTTTTTTGTCTTCCCATGTACGACTGCAGGAATTTTCCTGCAGTCGACTCCACCCTGCATCATGCGGGATATGGTATAATGTATAAAAAAAAAAAAAAAAAAAAAAAAAAAAAAAAATAATATATATATATATATATATATATATATATATATATATATATATATATATATATATATATATATATATATATATATATATATATATATATATATATATATATATATATATATATATATATATATATATATATATATATATATATATATATATATATATATATATATATACTGTCCCGTAGCCAGAACAAACTTTGAGGCGGGGCAAACGATTTTCTAGGATGGGCAAAATTATATATATATATATATATATATATATATATATATATATATATATATATATATATATATATATATATATATATATATATATATATATATATATATATATATATATATATATATATATATCAATTGAATTTTAGTATTCACTTGTTTTATATACTATTTTGAATGAAAATATGTATCATTGAAAGAATAATTAAGCCCAAAGCTAAAGGAAGGTAGAGCATTTAAGTATATTTCTCTCACGATAGACTCAGGAACGTACGTAGATATCAACTTTGAACCATCATACAAAGATTTTAAGTATGTTTCCATGGAAAAGAAGAGAAAGATACCATCTTAAAGCAACATTATCAATTAATCATACGTCTACCGAGACAACATAGTATCATTTTAGAAAAGAACAGGAAGGGGTTACAGAAGAGAAACTTCGAGACCAAGGTGTACTTGTATGCAAAGTCTTTAGATGGTGCGCATGGGCCAGTGAAAGGCTCACTGACCTATGCGTGGGGGAACAGGTTGAGGGGATCGCGCTCTCGGCACCTCCTCACCACTACCCCACCCACCGAGAGCACTGATCCCTACCTGTTCCCCTCGCATAGGTCCATGAGCCTCTCTCTGGCTCATGCGTACCATATCAAGATTTTTGCACACACGTACACGTACACCTTGGTCTCGATGTTATTATTTGACTGATTGAACTGAAATTTTCAAAGTATATGCATTTTTTCACGAAGTTCTGTGTTGATTTCGAGCATTTTTTTGGAGTCTATAACGGTTTGAAATTTATTTGGACCAAAAGTTGAAAAAAATGAATAGCTGGGTCAAACCACTGGTCCACATGAGCTTAAAATTTAACTGAATACTTTTGCCCCAATTTCTTGCATTGGTGGGAATAGATTTTTGAATCACGTCTAGAAAAAAGTTATAAGCATTTGAAATTTTTTTTTCAAAAATCGTACCCTTCTGGAGGAAAAAATTATTTAAAAAAAACGCTACCTACTATTTTTTTTAAATTTGTGGATATTGCTTAGAGGAGGGACAGGGCAAGAACATTTATTTAGTGCATTATTAAATGCTATTTGTTTGAAGCGAGATATAGCCTATCAAACTTTGGGAATTTTTGAAATTTGGTCAAAAATGGACCTTTTTGAAGGCTATATCTCGAAACCAGCGAATCGCATCGAATAAAGCATATAGAGGGATTTGTAGCCCCACCCCTCCTCTATACATCCACTCAAAAATAAGAAATGTTAGTTTTATTTTTTTTTTTTTAAATTTTGTCTGAGAAGGTGGATTTTTTTTAGTTCAAAAAATTTTTTTTTCGATAGTTGGTCAGTTTTTGGCTTATAACATTTTTTCTATAACTCTGGGAACAAAAGTCTATTAGAAGCTTTTGTAGCCCATAGAATTTTGAATAAATATCCAACTTTCAGCTCATTCTAAAAAGTGGTTTGGCCCCGCCATTCTTTTGAAAAGGGGTCAAATTTCAAAAAAAAAAAAAAACTTTTTAACCGTAATAGCCTCGGAAAAACGCTAGAAATTGACTTTTCTTACCGATAAAAAATCTATATACACTGAAAATTTCAGCAGAATCGGTTGAAAATTAAAAAAAAAAAAAAAACTGGATAATTTGTATAATTTGCCATTTTAACCCCGGCTGACAAACCCTGGTTTTCCCTGATTTTTAGCCGGGTCCGGGGCCCGGGGCCCCGGTCGGTTCATATATATATATATATATATATATATATATATATATATATATATATATATATATATATATATATATATATATATATATATATATATATATATATATATATATATATATATATATATATATGCAGCTTTTGAAAATAAAGTTATGATTGTGAATTTTGAAGCCTTATTTTTTTAAATGTAGTTTGTATGTTTATTTTATCCATTCATTAATGTTGATGGCATCAACTTTGATTTTGAATAGCTTGATAATGTATATGAATGGTAAAAAATGTCATTCTTATATCCTCCTATTAATAGGGTCGAAATTTATATATTTTATATAAAATATGGGGTTTATAAGACTTGAATATGTTTTTAACGTTCCTATGAAAACCGAAATGTAAAAACTTATCTTCGCAGTGTAGTAACATGATGTCTTAATTTATGCAATGTTAAACTTAATACAAATAAAATTTACTTTCTAAACTTGACCAATGGGGTAAAAAAAATTTAATTTTCCTCAGAATACATTTATTTATTCAATTTTATCAAGTGAATATCAAATATATAGAAAGTACAAAAAAATTGTATTTTTATTTCTTTGGTGCGACCATACTGTAAAAATTGTTTGTCATTTTAGTTTTGGTCAAAGACCTTTTCGGTTTAATTGTTTATGTGAGTAAATTCGATTTGTGAGTTTTACTTTTTTTCAGGAAATTGTTTCTGAATACTCTTTTAATATTATTAAAGGAGTTTTTGCAAGTGTTCTAAAATATATTATTTTAGTTTATCAGTAGTTTACTTCATTGTGAAGTAATATATATATATATATATATATATATATATATATATATATATATATATATATATATATATATATATATATATATATATATATATATATATATATATATATATATATATATATAGAATTAGCATATGAACATATGCTCACAATATATATATATTTTTTTATTTTAAATTAAAATTTCAAATAGTTTTTTAAATATATTTGCTGATTATTTTATTTTGTATAACTGGGTATTCTAAAATCATACCATTATCCTATTAGGTTTCGCAAAAGATTTGGTATAATATTATGGGAAAAGTTCTTTATGTGAAACCTAATAACTTGTTTAAAAATAATTTTGATTCACAACATTGCATAGAATTGTAAAGTCTTACTTATATTTTTGTTCTACCCATTCATCATTTTCTACTATGAATAAATATTATCCAACATTGGGATTAGAATACTAGAATTTGAGCATATGTAGCTCCTCTCTAACTCCGATGGTTTGTCTGTGTCAATGAGTGGATACATAATCGTTCCGTTTCCGTAAAAGGCACTAAGGAATCCAAAGGTACCAAGTCCAATGATATGGTGATTACAGGATGATAATAAGAAAAAATCGTAGACAGCTTCATCTTTTGTTCCATTTCCTGCAAGTAAAAATTAAATATAAAATGATTAGGCATTTACTATTATTATTATTATTATTATTATTATTTTTATTATTATTTATTATTATTATTATTATTATTATTAAATAATATACATTAGAATTTAAAGTCTGATTAGAAGTTTTCATATTAGATTTATCAATTGTAATATATATATATATATATATATATATATATATATATATATATATATATATATATATATATATATATATATATATATATATATATATATATATATATATATATATATATATATATATATATATATATATATATATATATATAGTTTGTTAGTTAGTTTACTTAAGATGGGAGAGTGAAACGTTGTAAAAGAATAAATATTTTTGATATTTGAGGAAAGATTTTTTAGAACTTGTTCGTGTTTGATAATCCCCAGGGTTTGATCTAAAGTGAAAAGTTGCTGTAATATGTGAAGATTTAGACGCAAATACAGTGTGTGTTTGTATTATTGCTTTAGGATTATCATACTGATATTACCTGCATTAATTACATCAGGAAAAGACAGAAAAGCTTTACACCAATCAAGGTCATCACTAGATAGAAGAAAAATCACCTGATTATCATATCTGAAAATTACAAAGTAATTTTATTTTGTGAAATAATTTAAATCATATTTTCCATTATTAATTTTTCTAATTATTTGATAACTAACCTTTTCCTATAAAAATTTATGGCATTAATGTAGTAACAAGGTGTGAGGACACTTCTTTGGTATAAAATATTCATATGCCTTAGATAATCAGTTCTCCTCACGTGAATGCTTATAAGAACTTTATTTTCATAATTTTGAAGTTTCCTTAAATTGTCTTTGATGTATTCAGTGATTTTCTGTTGTGTATGATTGTGCAATGAAAGCATTTCTTTAAAGTATTGACGATTTTGAATTAAAATTTCTGCTGGACAAGGGTAATTTTCTATGTGGTAGGATACTTTTAAAGCATCCTGAGGCGTTCTCTTATTCACAGCTTCCTTGTAAAGCATAGAGTAAAGGGTGTTGTAAGATATTTTGGCTAAATCCTCTGTGAAGCATCTTGAATTTGAGACTGGTATACTTGTTTTAAAATTTTTAGATAATATATTATACATTTTAGGGTGTATTGCAACCTGAAACCAAAATTAAAATATATAATATATATATATATATATATATATATATATATATATATATATATATATATATATATATATATATATATATATATATATATATATATATATATATATATATATATATATATATATGTAAAATTTTAAAACATATTCTCTTATTTTACTTCGTCCTATTTAAATATTTTTGTTTACCTTTGTTATTATTTTTATTATTATTATATATTATTATTATTATTATATTATTATTATTATTATTATTATTATTATTATTATTATTATTATTATTGTATTCTATATATTAAACTAGGGTATTGTAAAACAAGGATTTAGATCTTCAGCCTGAGTTAGAATGAATCAAAGAATTTTGGTTCCTCTTAAAAGTTAAAAATCTTAATTACTTTTAAATGATAGTATATATATTGCTATTATAAATAGCAATTAGTTCTCCGAGGTGAAGTACTTACCCTAATGTCGAAGAAGTCTTTTAATAATGCCAAGGATAAATACTGACAAATTTGGTTTCCTAAACCCCCCTTAGGGTTCATAGTCACATACGAAATAGAGCAATCTGTATATATATATATATATATATATATATATATATATATATATATATATATATATATATATATATATATATATATATATATATATATATATATATATATATATATATATATATATATATGAAAAGAAATCTAGCTACATAGTTGGAAATTATAGTTCTTTAAATTATATTATATCAGCATATTTTTTTCTAAATCGTCCATGGTCGTCATCGTCAATTTTCTGCCGATTATTTTGTCGATTAATTTACATATATTGGCTTATAAATATCTCTCCTCCACCCTGTTCTATTGAGAGTGAAAGGCTGATTAGTAGTGGGGGGGGCCAAATATAATTAAAAGATATAGGAAACTATAGGCCAGTTAGTTTAACATCTCTGGTTGTGAAAATTTTGGAAAAGTTACTGAAAAGTCATTTAGAGAAGCATTTAGATGATAACAAGATACTATATAACTCCCAGCAAGCTTTAGAAAGGGTAAATCATGTCAGACAAATCTTCTAGAATTTATGGAATATATTATTGAATGTATAGACAGGGGTGATCCAGTTGATGTCATATATTTAGACTTTAGCAAGGCTTTTGATAAGGTACCCCATGTTAGGCTGATGGAAAAGTTGTGACAGTGTGGTATAAATGGAATGATTGGATTAAAGAGTAGTTAAAGAACAGAAGGCAGTGTGTATTACTTAATGGTAATGAGTCATTATGGGAAACGGTAAAGAGTGGGGTCCCACAGGGTTCTGTGCTGGGACCACTTTTGTTCCTTACATATATAAATGATTTAGACAAAGGTCTTAAATGTAAAGTTTCTAAGTTTTCAAATAATACCAAAGTGGTTACCTCAGTAAGGAATAATGATGGATGCATAAAGCTTCAAGGTGATCTAGATAGACTTCTTGGTTGGGCAGAGAGGTGGCAAATGAACTTTAATAGTAAAAAATGTTAAGTTCTTCATGTAGGTTACTCAAATGAAGGATTTAATTATGAATTGAATGGGGAGTGGCTTGAGACTGTGGACCAAGAAAAGGATTTAGGTGTGATTATTAGCAGTAATCTGAAGGTGGGTGATCAATGTTTGGAAGCAAGGAATAGAGCTAATAAGATGTTAGGTATAATTAATCGCAATGTAGTTTACAAGAGCAAAGAGGTTATAAGCAAGCTATATAATAGCTATGTTAGGCCAGCATTAGAGTATTGTGCACAGGTTTGGGCTCCTCATTTAAGGAAAAGACATAGATATGCTGGAGAGAGTACAATGTTGAGCAACAAGGATGATTTCTGGCTTTGAAAATAAGAGCTATGAAGAGAGGTTGAAGGAGTTAGGAATGTTCTCAGTTGAAAGGAGATTTCTCAGAGGGGATATGATACAAGTTTACAAAATATTTGCATCTGACAGTAATACAGAGATTGAAAAATACTTTATAGTGGACCATGGAAGAGTAACTAGAGGACATGATAAGAAAATTAAAAAGAAGTCATGCCATCTCGATCTAAGAAAATACTCTTTCAGTAATAGAGTTGTTAATTTTTGGAATGGATTGCCACAAGAGATTGTTGACTGTGATTCTCTTGTCAAATTTAAAAGGGGGCTAGATAGATATATGGATGGTTTATGTATTATATAGAATAACTTGACTAAGCCAAATTGGTGGGTATACATGAATTTTAGATCAACCTATTACTAAGCCTGTGGGCAGTTTTTTTTTTGTAGTGGGTGATGGTTCATTGAATATTTCATGTATAATTGTGCTTAGTTTTGCATGAGTAAACTGATGACTAGGGATAGGATAGACCTAGTCTTTCGTGCATGTATTAGTATTGATAGTTATTATTTGTTTGGACTGGGACAGTCTCGATAGGCGCTTGTGGCTTCTAACTGTCTCTATTTTCTTATGTTCCATACTTCCAACAAGAAGTCGAATTGCCCCAGAAATTGGAGTAAATATTGTTTCTGCATCACAATTTAAGAGCTGTTAATTTAAAGTATTAGAATTTTGCATGTCTGTCCATGTTCTCACATATCAAAATCTTAAAAATGAATGTTCTGAAGATACTACAGGGTGTCCCACTTGCTCTTGGCCCCAGTTATGCGTTTATAGATTTTAAAGTACTAGTCATTTGTTAATAAAATTTGCCAGGAGGAAACCTTGGTGTGTGAGAATCATGCCAATATCACAACAAGAGTTGGAAGTGATCGTCTTTAGCATCAAGGCTTGCCTGCACACGTTTTCCAAATTACAGAGGTTGTTACCAAAGTCCTTTGGGAATGACCTGAACTTCAAAGAAGGAATCAATTTCGTACATGATGATGTCGGACATATGGCAAGTGGAGCGACCTCTCATGATTTTACCTCCCTTCTCGTACATCAAGGTTTTTTTTTTTTTTTTTTTTTCAGCGAACCTCACCGACGAGGTGTTGTCCCTCCAGGCAGACAAAATACTGCCTTTCAGGCCATCACGAGTTCAGAGCCAGTGAAACACGTCCACATGCAATGAGAGCTCGCGATGCTCTCCCCACCAAGGTTTGTTCGTAGGAAATTTCATTAACTTTTGACCAGTACTTTGATAACTGTAAACACATATTTGGGGCTGGAACACCCGGACTATATTATTCTATATAATAAAATCACATGTATTTACACATTTAAATAAAGAAAATATACGATTTATTTCTTCCATATATGTAAAATTGTAAATTTATTAAAGTAATGGAAATTTTTAAAATATACAATTTTTTTTTATTATTTATTTTTTTTTTTAAATTTCATCAGCATCGTCCAATTTACTACAATTGTCATTGTCATCGTCAAAAAATTCCTAATCGCCCCATCGTATATTATATATATATATATATATATATATATATATATATATATATATATATATATATATATATATATATATATATATATATATATATATATATATATATATATATATATATATATATATATATATATATATATATAGTTTTGGTAAAAAAAAAATCATTAGTTTTTATCCAAAATGTGTGTAAATTTTGTGCGCTTTGTACACGTGTGTACAGTCGTCAACAGAAGTTCGTTCCTATTAGGCTGGAAATAAATATTTATATAAAATGGAAATCATTTCATAAAAGCTCTATTTTGAATAAAAAGAAAATAAAAGCATTGAGCGGGGCTTAATTGAACTGTGATTGGCTGAACCTGAAATGATCTCCATTTTATATAAATATTTATTTCCAGCCTAATAGGAACGAACTTCTCTTGACGACTGTACATGTTTGACTGTTTCCTATTCTACTTGGGAAAGATAATTGGCAAACCCATTTATCCCATCATCATCATATTAGTGACTAGAAAAGGGGGGGGGGTCGAAATACCTCATTGATGCACTTAAGAAATAAATGTTCTTCAAAGTTTGGTTGAAGGAATAGCAAATATTATGGTTCTTTATGATGGGATTTAATAGCCTTTTTTTTATTTAAGATTTAGTATTTTAAGTTCCATTTCCTGAATTATTGAATCTATTTTGGAAAGTGAAAACGGAATAAGATCACTTTGAGATTAAATTTGATGATTGGATTTTAAAAATAGTATGAGCTTTATATAATAATTATAATCGTTAAACAAGAATTTTGACTATTTCAACTTAGAGTATTATGTAAGATATATTTTCCTAGGTTTTGTTGTTGTAGGGCTAAGTTTAATTATTAATGTTATTATAAATAGGAAACACTGATGTAAAACAGAATAAGAGACAGATGTTAAATTTCAAACATCCCCTGTGTTGAATGGATGCGGGAATTGTGTGTAGTTTCGGGACATGACATAAAAATCAGCATTACAAAAAAACATTATTACCTGAATGATTTGTATTACGAAGCATTATTTTATCATTTCTCTTGTAAATGGAGAGCATATATTTGGAGCAGGATTTCCTTCTTTTGTGGAAAATGCTTTTAATATTCGTATGCAATTCTATCTCTCCCTCGAATGCATTTTTAATGCCCGACGAACACGCTTCGAATCCCAACGATCGTAAAACGACATAGTAACTGAATTTGTACTCGTAAAAAACTATTATTGTTGTTAGTAACAGGAATAACAGAATAAATGCTGTTCGATATGTTGTAACTGACTTAATTTTGAATGTATAACGACGCGGTTTCAGGTGTTTAAAAGAAGAGGTAATTATATACGAGAATATATTCATTATTATTATTATTATTATTATTATTATTATTATTATTATTATTATTATTATATTCCCTTTGTTACACTTTTGTTTTAAAAACCTCAGCGCTGCTTGCGTGTGTTCTCCCACCACAGTTTTATTATGCTAACTGATATTGAATTTTCTGCTGACCCAATATACGAGTATATATATATATATATATATATATATATATATATATATATATATATATATATATATATTATATATATATATATATATATATATATATATATATATATATATATATATATATATATATATATATATATATATATAATATATATATATATATATATATATATATATATATATATATATATATATATATATATATATATATATATATATATATATATATATATATATATATATATATATATATATATATATATATATATATATATATATATATATATATAATATATATATTTTTATTATATTTATTATTTTTTTTTTCGGGGAAAAGAAAATTATTGGGGTTATACAATTGCGTGACAGAATATATAAAAAGTAAATATTTTTAGGGAAGAAACGAAGGAAAGGGAGACAAGGGCCAGGATTTTTTTTTTTTTTTTTAAATTATTGATTATATATATATATATATATATATATATATATATATATATATATATATATATATATATATATATATATATATATATATATATATATATATATATATATATATATATATATATATATATATATATATATATAAATAAATAAATAAGTTGATACTGAAGCCGTAGCCAGAACAAACTTTGAGGCGGGGCAAACGATTTTTAGGATTGGCAAAATATATATATATATATATATATATATATATATATATATATATATATATATATATATATATATATATATATATATATATATATATATATATATATATATATATATATATATATATATATATATATGTTCAATACAAATTTAGTATTCACTTTTTCTATATACTGTTTTGAATGAAAATATATATGTATCATTGAAAGAATAATTATCTCCAAAGTTACTGTTTAAATTTGATGAGTTTGCATTTGGGAATGGAAGAAAGAGTACAAGGGGCGAAAAAAACAACAACTGACCCCCAGAAAAGTGTAGAAACATTATATTAGTAATAAAATCGAATAGCAATTTTGCTTGCCATAAATATGATGTAAGTTACTTAAGAGAGTAGCTAGATTTAAATCACCTGACCAGACACAGACTGAAGTTGCTTGAAAATTACATCTAGGTCTTGCTAAAAAATATTGTTTAATAATGTAATCTTATCTACATTAGATTACATTATCATTATTAACTAATGTATTCATACTTTGCCATCAGCGCCACTCTTCAATTCGGTTTACTCACGATGTTTGGAGGGGGAGGAGTTAGTGATAAGATACTCGAATAAATATACGAAGGGGCTTTATCCCTTGTATGAGTACGATTAAAATTGGATATCTTCCAAATATTTGATAGAAATTAACATCACAAGATTTTTATCGATATTTTCAAATAGGCAGCACAAATATTTTTGATTTATGAATTATATTTCATTATTACACTTCTGTAACGTAAATATTATTACATTATATTGAAGTAAATAATATAAAAAATTCTACTGTGAGATGTATTTAATTTCCAGTGTGACAAAATACACACTTGTCCCTTTACTGAGAAGTGAACGATTAATTTTTTTTTTTTTTTTTTAAACTTTCTTTTGAACAATAAATTTAATCTGAAATGTTACTAAATCATCTTTTTTTGCTAAAAAAGGAAAATAAATATATATATATGATTTGGGCTTCTAATACCCTAAAATATTGGGTGTGAACCACTGGCAACAAGCGGCACCTCCCTTACGGCATCTTTAAAAAAAAAAAAAAAATTGAAAAGCTTGAAATTTTAGGCAAATAAGCACGTGTTCGCTTGTAAAAGGAGTCTATTTCATTCCTTTCGAAAGATACATTGATAATAATAATAAATTTTTTTTTTACGTAAAACTCGTTTCTCAGAAGGAGACCAAAACAAATCTGTATGTAGTAAAGGGGTTTAAGTAGAATTTTTTTTTTTGTGTGTGTGTGTGTGCAATGGTTTTGTCTCAAATATCTAAAATTTGAGAAATAGCCTGTCCTGGCCCT
>SEYY01016275.1:0-2500 GCA_009176605.1 Armadillidium nasatum
TTATTTAATAAATAATGTTCATATTATAAAAGAAATAAGTGAAGAATTTTACTTTCGAATGATCTATTCTTTCTTGTCTAGTTGATACTCATTATTATTTTTAATTACAGAACTCTGGAATGGGAATGGGAATGGGAGTGGAAACTCTATCGGAATCATGAAATTGAAAAATTTGGTGGATCAGTATCGAAATCGGATTTGAAAGCTGTCTTGGACATGATTATCAGAATCTGAATAGGAATCTGAATCACGTGATCGGGAATAGTTGGAATCGATTTCGTAATGGGAATCGAAATTGAAGCAGGAATCGATTATCATAAAATTGATTCCAAGAAGCTCTGTTTGTTTGTCTGTTTATTTAAAATTATTTTTAAAATAATCGTCAGAGGAAACAGTTGAATAAACTGCAACGAAGAATGTGAGTAATCTTTGAGTCCTGCTAATAGTCAGTGGAAAGGGTGCAAGTATATGGCTAACTGCCAAGGCGCTGCGTACTCGTGAACAATGAGTATTTGAAGTGACTGCTTTGATGGCGGTGTGAACAAAGGAAACTATAGGTTTCAGAGGGCATCGAATCTTCGACAGCTATAAAAACGACCTCTCCACAGAGAGAAAATTACAGTGTGGTGCGGTGATGCCAAGTTTGGGATTTGACTTTATATTTTAACCAGAGAAATAAAGCCGTTTCAGCGACTTCGACTAGTTATGTGGGAATGCTAAACTCGTATCTGCTTCAGGAACTGTCTCCCGTACATTTTGTTCCTGTAAGAACACCATGACAGATCATTTATTCCGGATGTTCGAGAGTATTATCCCAACATATCATCTCCTGTTTACGAAAGCCCACTGCCTACCTTATTCTTCTGACATTTTCTTATGTGATTATTTTTTGCAGGGTTATCTCAAAGCAAAAATTTACAAAACCAGGACACATCCAAGAACTAAAAAATTCAATCTGATAGGAAATCTCATTTGTAGAGAACGAAATGTTGGACAGAGCAATAAGAAATTTCCAGACAGGAGTACATACAGATAGGAGGGAAAATCTTACCTGTGGTTAATTTTAAGAACTTAGTTGGGATACTCAGTCTTTAGCTGCAATTTTCAAATATGATAGCTAGACCTTTATTCTGGGTATATATAGTTAGTCAGCACGTATTTAACCGGGTTTTTGTTAGGTTAAATGTTTTTTCGTGATATATAATGGATATTAATGTATATATATATATATATTTATTATATATATAAATAATATATTATATATATATATTATATATATTTATATTATAATTATATATATTATATTTATATATCATAATTATTCCTAATATGAAGACTAGTAGCTCTAGGCTATAATAAGCAATCTCAGATGTCTAACTAATTAAATATCTTGTTTCAGTATAAATTTGATTGCTTCAATAAATGGAGAATGAAAGAGAATATACTGTATATAAATGAACAATTGATAGAATTAAATTACTCTAAAAGGAATTTCCAAATGCTTCAAATTACTTCTAAGTAATTTATGAGGATTCCTTTCTTTGTTTATTTCTTCTTTTCGTTCGCCTTTCATGGCCAGGATTTAAAATATATTTATATATATATATATATAATATATATATATAATATATATATATATACTATATATATAAATATATAATATATTATATATATAATATATATATATATTTGCTGTTTCACTACAGTCCGGGGTAAGAATAAAGCTTGTCCTTCAAAATTTATTTTTTTCAGTCTACTTATTAAAACCTAGAAATTTTTACAAAAATTAATTACATGAAGAAAAAAAAAAAATTGGTGAAATGATGAAAATGACATTAATGAAACATAGATAAATAAATATAAATGAAAACAAACAAAAAAATAATTTGAAAATGATACCAAAATAAAGAAATGATAAAAAAAATTATAATAAGTGTCTCAGAGGTTTCTTCATTCCATAAACCAAACAATCATAATCCTAATTAATTAAATGGAGAAAATGGTAAAAAGCAAAATTAACTTTATTTAAACGCCTGATAAATAAATCTAAATGGAAAATAATATCGTAGTAAAATAAAAATCATTCCAGTATTAAACTAATTCAAATTTCCAAGTTTTCTTTAGAAAGTTTGATTACCACTAAAATATAAATCAATAAATGGCCTAAAGTAAATTTTTGTACCAAAATGAAATACAGATGATAAAAATGATAAACTAATAAAAATACTAATATTTGATAAAAGAAAGAGAGGGAGAGAGAGAGAGAGAGAGAGAGAGAGAGATCCTAATAATAATAATATAATAATCACAAAATAATAATAATAATAATAATAATAATAATAATAATAATAATAATAATGAATAATACATTAAAAAAAAAAAAAAAAAAAAAAAAAAAAAAAAAAAAAAAAAAAAAAAAAAAAAAAAAAAAAAAAAAAATTTTTTTTTTTTTTAATTTAAAGACGGAACTTCTTAAATTAAAATAATAATAATGACAATA
>SEYY01016275.1:10000-12500 GCA_009176605.1 Armadillidium nasatum
TTCTTTTAGATGCTTTTGAATATTTGATTAATAAAACTTTTTACATATTTATTTTTTTTACAATTTATAAATTTAAATTTAAATGAAAGTTATGAAAAACTTGTCTCATTAACTAAATATAAGTTAAAAAAAAAAAAAAAAATTTGGGTAAGTTTAAAAGGAAAAATATTTTTTTTTTTTTTTTTTTTTTTTTTTTTTTTTTTTTTTTTTTTTTTTTACTACGCGTACAGATTGCGGATATATGCTTATATTTTGTTATATATTATATATATATATATATATATATATATTATATATATATATATATATATATATATATAATATATATATATATATATATATATATATATATATATATGACCTTTCAACGTTTAGAAGTCTGTCCCATTTGAATTTGTCCTAATTTGTCCTATTCTATTGAAGGGATTATTGCATTTGAAATCAGTATTCGTCTAATATATAATGTCAAAAAGACAAAAGATTGCTAAGTAGCGTTATATATATATATATATATATATATATATATATATATATATATATATATATATATATATATATATATATATATATATATATATATATATATATATATATATATAGATCTTTCCCAACTCCGGTGGAATTTGGTAGGCCTCTGGCCTTTGCCCACCGGAGGATATATATATATATATATATATATATATATATATATATATATATATATATATATATATATATATATATATATATATATATATATATATATATATATATATATATATATATATATATATATATATATATATATATATATATATATATATATATATATATATATATATTTATATTCATAATGGAATTAATATCTTCAGTACCCTTAGTTTGTTAACCAATTAAGATCTGTTGAAGATCAAGCCTAATTCCCTAGTAATTGAGAAGATACAAATCCCTCGTTTACCTTTTCATTTCATCCTTTTATGATTCTTCTTAATTGGCGAACTATGGTTCGTTAGCTATGTAATTTGAGTCCACTACATAGAAGTGAATTTCTTTTAAGGGTTTATTTAAATTTTATAAAAATGTTTTCGGAATGATTGAGGTTTTATTATTATTATTATATTATTATATATATATATATATATATATATATATATATAATATATATATATATATATATATATATATATATATATATATATATATATATATATATATATATATATATAATATATAACATATATTTAAGCTCTCCTATTTAAGAATCACTGCTCTCTCTCTCTCTCTCTCTCTCTCTCTCTCTCTCTCTCTCTCTCTCTCTCTCTCTCTCTCTCTCTCTCTCTCTCTCTCTCTTTTATTTTTCATCAATTCCATTTCTTTTTTTTAAGTATTTAAAAGTTAAAAGTTTTGAACAATGTCGATCAATTTTCTTTTTATAATTTACAAATAAAAATTTTTTATTTTAATTTTTGTTCTTTTTTTTAAAATCTTTTCAAAGATTATTTAAAAGAATTTGACATCTCCATTTTATCATTCGAATCACGATCGTAGCAATTTAGAATATATTTTTCAACTAGTTTTGAAAACTTTGAATTATACATACATACATGCATATATATATATATATATATATATATATATATATATATATATATATATATATATATATATATATATATATATATATATATATATATATATATATATATATATATATTAATATATATATATATATATATATATATTATATATATATATATATATATATATATATATATATATATATATATATATATATATATATATATATATATATATATATATATATATATATATATATAATATATATATATATATATATATATATATATATATATATATATATATATATATATATATATATATATATATTTATATATTATTATATATATATTTATATTTATATATTATTATTATATATATATTATATATATATATATATATATATATATATATATATATATATATATATATATATATATATATATATATATATATATATATATATATATATATATATATATATATATATATATATATATATTATATATATATATATATATATATATATATATATATATATATATATATATATATATATATATATATATATATATATATATATATATATATATATATATATATATATAATATATATATATATATATATATATATATATATATATATATATATATATATATATATATATATATATATATATATATATATATATATATATATATATATATATATATATATATATATATATATATATATATAATATTATTTTTATCTTTCTAAGTTGAAAATCTCGTTCAAAAATTTTCCTTTTTTCTACATACTTGAAAATGATTCTTTTGAAAAAGGAGAAAATTATTGACATCAAAATAGAAGAACTCGAGAAAAGCAGTAAAAAATTAATAAAAATGTATTGTAGGCCATGGATAAATGATAATATAAATAGATTAATATGTTTTCGTGTAT
>SEYY01016277.1:5000-7500 GCA_009176605.1 Armadillidium nasatum
GTCATTTCCTGGATCATTTAGAGTCTCATTCTCTTCTCTCAGGTCACCAGTATGGCTTTCGACTCCCGAGGTCAACTGGTGACATACTCTCCTATCTTACTGATCTATGGTCTTCTGCCCTTAAGGATTTCGGGAAGTACGTTGAGTGCGTGGGCTCCCTTCGGGCCTCACACCGTCCCTTCCTGACATTCGCCACCACAGGTTGAATCCAATCACAGGGAGGAAAAGAGGGGCGGCTTTTTGGGCAACGTTTCTCAGCGATAAAGTGTCCGGATAGATGGAACTATCTAGCGTGCCGAGCTGCTCAGCACAAGCTACACTAGACCACATAGTAATGTAAATCGATAGTGACTTGGAAAAAGTATGGCAACTCACTATCCACCAAATTAATAGGTTGGAACGCTTTGGAAGAACGCTAGATTGTCGTCACGCATGTGCCCTTTATAACTCTTAGCATCAGTGGTCAATAAAGCCTTTGGACATTTTGTTTCGGAAATGCTCACAGCTATCTTACCATTGGAGCGACCTCTTTCCTCAACGATTTTCCCCGTGCAAATCACCTTGTAGATGGGGTCAGATCCTGCAGGGTTCAGTTAGTACTCATCATATCCAGTAACAAGCTCTATTATACGGTTAGAGTAAGACTTTCAGTCAGTTGAAACTTCCGAGAGTCGATAGCCATACATGGCTGACGTATTGAGAACGAGGTATACATGTCACACTCTGCCATAAATGACTTCTATGAAAATATTGCTAGCTATGTTGCAGCGAGAGTTTCTTATCGATAATGATATTTAGAACAGCAACACAGGGCACGTAATTCTTAGCAATTCAGTCTTACTCTAACATTTTTCACAAATGAATTGGTATATCCTGCAGGGTGTTTGCTTAGAGTGGCTAACTTAATGTTGCTCCTGGACTGGCATCTTGTGAAACAAAACATTTTCGCAGCGGCTTATCTCCTCATTCTGTGCCATTGAGGAAAGTGTTTCTGGAATAGAAGTTATTTAATGCGACACCGGTAGTGGGGAGTAGTCAGAGGGCGAACCATGTGAAATATCAACTTTAAAACTGATTCAACACTATCTTCACGAATCGGTCACACTTCAAAAGAGCCGCTTGCCTCATAACACTTCCTATCTGCGCTACATGTCGACTCGAGCTACCCTCTCCACGAGACTCGTCAGGGCGCGTAAACGAATAAAATCATGTCTTAGAAGATCAGATAGAAGTATAAATCGTTTTTGGCGCTTACTTAACAACATTGAGATTAGAGCATTGTATCTCCACATCGGTACTATTTTCTACACCTGAAAGTGTCAATGAGAAAAGTGTTGACTCATCAAACGATATTACGGAATTTCCTCGAGCGAATGAGATAGAGAATTGTCTATGTTTGGAAAATGGAGTTTGGGACCAATCGCTACTAAAGATGGGATAAGAAAACACCATACCCAACGCCAGATCAAAAGACATAATATGTTTGTTTTCTACAGAAGAATGAGAGTTAACTGAGCTTATTAATTCTAACCATATCGAACCAAAACGCAGACAGTAGGACACCCATGACCGGTCTCTACACCGTTGATAATCACGCGCACTAGGTAAGTAGCCATGAGAAGGGCATACGATCTTAGGAGACATGGGGAAGGCAGAACTACTATGGATGGAACGGGGAAAGCTTGCGTGTAACGTAAGAGCACATAAAGTGTATTTTATTGTAGAAGGGGTTTACCCAATTATAGAGGGAAATCGGTGTATTATATAAAGTAGTGCTGTGAAGGAATTAAAATAAATTGAAGATCATAGTGTTGTTCTTCCTAGAACTGGTTTAGGAATGTTAATGCTCTGGAATTAGGGCTATCGATGGAGGGGCAATCGATCTTTACACCGCTACAGAATCTGGCATCTTATAAATCGGATAAGGCCGATTTATGTATATGTCTCCTGAATGATTACGGCCCTTCCTCACACGTGTAATCAGAGTTTGAAGGGAGCCCAACGCAATCTTCGGTGTGGATAGGTAACGTTGTATAAATCCCACAAGAATTAAGAACACTCGGCAAATGTGGAAATGAGAAAGAAATGGAGTAATTATTATCCTTTTTGAAGTAAAGTAGTACTAATAGGGTGAACTGTTTATTGGGGAACAAATTGTCATAGGAAAATCTGATATCTCTACTATATATATAGGGGAAATGAATAGAGGAAAGAAACACAAGATAAAAAATTTTGTCAGTAGGTAGGACAGCCACGCATTACTTAAGTTCCACTCATGGACCATATTCGCAATTGCGAGGTTTGGGAGATCTCCTATACCATATACTCTATAAGCAGGTAAGTCATATTGACGTTATCTACTAGGAGAGTTATTATGGTTTAATTGAATAGGGTTCATAAAATGAAATCTGACACCAACCTAGTTACTAATTTGTAATAAGCGTTATTCGGCTAAATGAGTTGCTCCAAGGTTGTTGTTCGTTATAGAGTGTTATAAATT
>SEYY01016277.1:10000-19844 GCA_009176605.1 Armadillidium nasatum
TGATATTCAAAAGGGGTGAGGGCTAGAGGAGAAAGGCAGAAGAGAGAGTCTGTGGAGGCCACAACAGAGTGCCGTTAAGGAGGTATTGAGAATACCTTTCTTCTAAACAAAGCAAATAAGGTTTGATATAAAGGGAATGAAGTGGGTTTGAAGTGCTTTAAATTCAAAACTTATGTAGTGAGTGCTCAATAAACTGTAGAATTTATGATTATTAACCTTGCCTAAATCCTGTAGTAGTGAAGATAGAATATTAATTAAGGTGATGAAAATTTGACTGTGCTATACTATTAGGCTTAAGAAATAAACATAATAAGTGAGCAAAGCTATTCTTAACCCTATACTTCTTAATAAACCGTGCAATTGTAAGGCAGTTGCAAATTCTGGTGACTCCAGAGTGACATTTTGCAATATTGCAAATTGAATTGACAGTGATTTTTTTTAGCTACCGAAGAGCAAAAGAAGGTGGAGGTTAAACAAACAGACACTTCAAGAAAATAGAGAGAATTCGAAAATCGGGGAAATCTCAAGAAAAGACAGTTACAAAATGCTACGCATTAGAAAAACTCCCCAAAAGTAAGGTCCACTAGGGGAAAGGGGAAAAGAAATCTACCTAAGGACTCCGATGCAACCAACAGAGAGGAAGTTTCCTCTCCAACTCCAACCGACAACGATTCTTTTAGAGAGAGGAAGGAGAATTCTCTCCCCCGAGTCACAACTTCAAGACGCAGAAACAGAAGAGAATCCCCAAACTCCCCTAAATCTCCCCCACGAAAGCAGTCCACCCACCAATGGCCATTAATATGCAAGCCATTTGCTCCGATTTGACGAAACAGACGCCATCAAGTGGGTAAATACCATTAACAACATATTTAAATTGTATACGGTTAACGATCCTAAAGAGAAGATTAAATTGTTATCTACAATATTACCCACCACTCTAATTGCTAAATTAACATTCCCTTTGAGCAATAACTGTTACAGCGATTTGATACAGGACATAGAAACCACATATGCTCCATGTCTCAGGGAGAGTGTATGCTCAGTTTTTTAACACAGGCTAAAACCAGACGAGAGGCCATCCGAATATTTGGAACGAGATAGAAATGCATTGGGAAACTCTAATTATTCATTGCTGGTGAACAACGACGCGAAGTTCATAAGAGAACTACTTTTATCAGAAATGACAATCCCCATTCAAATTTCGTTGCAAACTATGATCGAGAGTGCATCAATAGAAGAAATAGTGCGAGTCTCAGACAGCATGTATCAAATGTTTTCCACTCTCCAAGAAGCACAAAACCCCTTCCCCCGCGGGAACAAGGGATGGGGGCAAGTGTTCTCCTTGAGAGAAAGCACAATTAGCGGGACTGCCAAATCCAACGAACAAGAAGAAAAGAAAGACAGCGATTGTTTAAGAGAATAAAGAATCATTCTGAGATTTTGAAACAAATTAAGGATCTTTCAAGTAACGTGAATTTCATAGCAGAAAAATATACAGCGATCGCTATGAAATGGAAAATCCAAGAGACTACGGGGAATTTACAAAACGTGGCAAAAGCGCATGCGCCAGAAGAGATAGCAACATTGGCAGAAACCACGCAGACTATCAAAGAGATAGAGGACTTTGTTTATATCATCGACAATACGGATATAAAAGCTATAAATGTGAATTCGGACAATGTGCTATGGCACCTCTTTTAAAGAAGGAAAATAACCCACTGAGAACGACCAACTACACCGCTAATACTGACAATTCAGGAAACGAGTTAAGACAACTCCCAATAGACTACAACTTAAAGAGAAGCAGACGGTAAGATTTTGGGGCGTCGTTAGCGTAATGGTTGTAAACCAAACTTTCACTAGACGTTACGTGGAAAAATTGAACGTAAACGAGAACATAAATAATTTGATTGATTATGAGTCCTTTAAAGATAATAATAATATAATAATAATAATAATAACAATAATAATAATAATAGTAGTAATGATAATAGTAATAATAATGATAATGGTAATAATAATAATGGAATTAATAATGGTAATGGTAATAATGGTGACAATGCTAATAACAGTGATACTAAAAATAATAATGATAATTTTAATAGTAATAAAAATAATAATAATAATAATAATAATAATAATAATAATAATAATAATAATAATAATAATAATAATAATAATAATAATGATATTTATAGTAATGAGGAAAATGATAACGGCGAATACGATGAATGTGTTTATTTTAATCTAGAATGCTAAAGGAATTACAGGTAATTAATGATAAAATTTTTATAATTGGTGAGGATATAGAAGAGAAAGATATAACAGAAAGAGCAGAAGCCACGCCCATTTTGGAAGTAGAAGCGAGTATTGAAAAAAAGAAAAGGAATGCCTCGGAAAGGTTAAGGAATAAAGTAAGGTATCCTCTAGAGGTGGACCGGATATCCGCATCCGCATCCGCAACTGCGGATATCCGCATCATTTTTCCAATATTCGCATCAGCGGATATCCGCAATTGTATATCCACAACCGCATTCGCATGCGCGGATAGTAAAAAATTACGTATCATGCAATCGATAAAAACTTTCAAAGACAAAACTTTGTATTGAATGCAGAACCTCTTTCTGAGCGCCATACAGGCGACTATCTTGAAACTGTATTTGAAAAGATGCTGACAAAATGGAAGATTTCATTAAATGAAGTGCACTGCGTAGTCAGGGATTCGGGCACAAACATAAAAAAAAGCACTTTCTCTGGCAAGAGTGAAAAATGTAGATTGCTTTGCACACCAAACTCAGATAATAGTTAAAAATTCCACTATGAGTCAAAAATGTGTATCCGATTTAATAACCAAATGTAGGCTATTTGCTACGCATTTCAATCACTCCGTTGTAGCCCAAAATTAGCTGAAGAAAATACAAACAAGATTAAATGTTCGTCCACTTTCTGTCATTCAAGATATTCAAACACGCTGGAATAGTAGTTTGCATATGCTTGAGAGGATGAGCGAAATTAATGAGGCCATTTGCCTTTATGCTTCAAGCAGCACAAAATAAAGCCTCTAGCAGCTGACGAAAATGACATTTTAAATAATTGTATTAATATCCTTAAGCCTTTTGAAGAATTAACAAAGACTATAAATTCAGTTGAATGTTTGTCATATGTGATACCACTTGTTTCAACATTGAGAGTTGTGTTAACAAATGTTATTAAGTCTAAGGGAGTTTCAAGGATGACTGAAACATTAATGAAGGAGATGAACGACAGATTTGAAAACCTGGAAAATGATGATGCTTATACAATTACAACCTTTTTAGATCCTAGGTACAAAACAAAATTTTTTAAACTACTTGTTTTTCAGAATGTTAAAATCAAATTAGGATGCTTATGCGATGAGATGATAGAAACAGCTAAAATAACGCCTTTCAAGAAAAAGCAAAAGCTGTCAGATACCAAAGAAACAAAATCTATCTTAAGCACTGCTAAATCAATGAAAGATCTTCTAGCTTCCAGCAGCAATGAAGAATCACAGTCAGAATTGTCAAAGGAGACAATATCAATTATTGAAAATTATCTGAAACTCCCACATTTCGAGGCAGATAAAGACCAACTGGTTTGGTGGAGAGATAATTGCAAAAGTTTTCCTTTTCTTGCTCAGCTGGCAAGGACTTATTTAGCATGTCCTTCAACTAGTGTTGCTAGTGAGCGTCTTTCCAGTGAAGCAGGCCTCATTTACGACGAAAAGCGAACCAAACTTTCACCTGAAAGAGCCCAAAAGCTTTTATTTCTAAAAAATAACTTACCAATTATTAACTTCAAATGGAATATGTGAAACTGTGAAGTGTGAAGGTAATACTGATTTATTGGCTATATATATATATATATATATATATATATATATATATATATATATATATATATATATATATATATATATATATATATATATATATATATATATATATATATATATATATATAACCTTTTTCCATATGGGTGGAGGTTGGGGAAAGAGGTTGGTGTGGGTGTTCAAGAGTTGGGTCCCCGTCCCACACCCTGGTAACATAGATTCTGGATATTATATTTAAAATTCCAAGAATCTATGGCAAAAACTCCTAAAAAATTAAACTATCCGCATCCGCATCCACATTTGCGGATATCCGCAATTAAATATCCGCAACCGCATCAGCGGATAGTAAAAAATTATTATCCGGTCCACCTCTAGTATCCTCTTTATAAGGTAGAAGAAAAAGTAACAGGTAGGTTATTCGTGATCGACTGTAGTGTAATTGTAAGCGTAATCCCTGCAAGTGCAAAGGAGAGAAGGAGTGAGATAGTGAGAAACTTTATTGCTGCTAAAGAGACGCCTGTAGAGGTGTATGGCAGTGAGACGCTGAGCATTGAAATTGGTATGAGGAGCTTTTATAAAGTAGAGGTGTTAAAGGCAAATGTGCCGATGGCCATTTTAGGTTTAGATTTTTTAAGTAGTAACAACTTTTCATTAAATTTTAACGAAAGCATATTAATTGACACTGAAACAATTTTAGTATTAATTGGCAACTCCCGTAGTAATAATAAATTTTTAGAATGTATGTTTCCTGACTATACTCTTAAACTATCTTGCAATTTGCCAAATAGCCCTATTCTCTCTCTTGTCCAACTTATTAATACTTTTAAACATTTGAAAACCCTTATTTAAAATTGAACTCGAAATTAAAAATTGAGCAAATGAATGAATGGGCAAAATTTGGCAACAGTGGGAATGCGAGTATAGAGATGAATGAAAAAAGTAACGTCACGACAGGCAAAGAGTTGCGGGCAGCCGTAAGAAGTCCTCTACCGGAAAGGGTTCGGCAAGAGCTTAAAAGTAACTTCCCATACCAAATTAAGGTAAAAGGGGACCCATCAATATTAAAGCGCTGCGACTCGCTGCTAGTCTATACAATAAAACAAAAGCGGAGCTGCAGAAATTGCTCGAAGCAGGAGTAATAAGTAGAAGCAACAGCGAATGGGGTTTCTCCATAAATGTTTTAAAAAAGAATGAGACAGAGATGAGGGTAGTTGCAGACCTGAGGCAACTAAATTCAATATCAATTAGAAATTGCTACGCACTCCCGAACCTTGGAGATGTAGCCAATATAATTGCAAAATGCAGAATTTTTATCAAGCTAGACTTAACAAAAGTCTTTCATAATCTTCCATTGGATGAACACAGTAAGACGTACTTCACAATAAATACTCCTTTTGTAAGTTTTAGCTACAGCACAATTGTCGAGGGATATTGCAATTCAGCGGGTGCATTTCTAAGATATATGCACATATTGCTGGCTGACCTTCCACATGTGTTTGTTTATATAGATGGCATACTAATTGATACCGAAGGGGAAGAAGAGCATACACAAATATTAGAGAAAGTGTTGGAACGATTTTCTTACTGCAAAATTTATTTAAATGGATCTAAGAGCATGATTGGTGAAAAGCAGGTAACCTTCCTAGGATACGACATTTGCAGAGGCGGAATGAAACCGAATACAGAGAGAGTCGAGGTTATTAAAAGAATTTCAAAACCTAAGACAATTAAGCAACTCAGATCATTTATAGGGGCGCTTAACTTTTCCCGTTCTTGCATATTCCGAATTTTGCTCATATTCTAGAACCACTGACGCGTGAGTTGAGAGGAAAACCTTTCAGTTCAAGGAAAATAAAGTGGAATCGCGATTCAGAATTAGCATTTGAAGGAGCGAAGTCAGCGTTGCTAGATGCAGTTGAGCTAGAGTACCCTGAAGGAGATACTCCTCTAATTATATACACAGATGCAAGCGTTATCGCTACTGCAGGTGCCATTTTCCTAGATAATGAAGAGAAAAAACCTTTGAGATCTATAGTGCGGTTTTAAAGCCGTGTGAGAGATCTCACACGGTTTTTAGCAAGAAGCTCCTTGCAATAAAAAATATAATGAATAAATTCTCACACCTCATGATAGGAAGAAAGGTGAAGATACTGACAGATAGCTTGTCAGTCAAGCAGGCTTTAAAAAAGAAAAAAGACTCGCCTGCGTTGAACACGCGTGAAAAGCGATATTTAGCCTTTATCTCCGAGTTTGACGTAGAGTTAGAGCATATAAAAGGATCGGAAAACGTGCTAGCCGATTGCTTATCCAGGTATTTAGAAAATCCGGTCAATGCTAAGGAAGCAGATGCAGATAGAATTTATGCAATCAAAATTGCGAGCCCCGAAAAAATTCCTACTCGTACTACAAGAGGGGAGGAGCTTAGGGCAGCCATTCTAGAAGAGGCGGAGTGTAGTAAATTAAATGCCCAAAAGACTGGTTGTCTTGATGATGTAGTAAATGAAAATTCGGAAACCACAAGAAGGCAGGGTACAAAATCGAGCCTCTCTACATTGAAACCAAAATGAAGGCGGTTGTATTTGTAGAAATATTTAAAATTAGTTCAGCAAATTCTTTAAATAAATTTAGAAGGGAAATAAACTACGAAGAGTTAAAGGAGGCTCAGGAAGGAGACGAAGGATTAAAAAAAATATATTACAGGTGAAGAAGCAACTGCATTAAATCTAGCGAAAAGAAAGCATTGGTATAAAGATACCGAAGTAGAGCTGTATGTTGATATATCACTGGGTTATTGTCGAGTGTATGTACCTGAAAAGTGCGTAAAGGAAGTGATTGAGTATTGCCATAGAAGGGGGCACCTAGGGATTCAAAGAACGGTGAAAAGCTTGAAATCAGAATTCGTGTTTAAAAATATGAATGCAAAAGTGAAAGAGTTTGTGAGAACGTGTGATCCTTGTCAAAGGGCAAAGCTCATTAAAAACATTAACCCAGGATATAAATTTCAGGAGGTATCCGAGAAATTTGAAATAGTTCGTTGATATTCATAAGATGCGGAATACAGGAGGTATAAATATTTATTAACCTTTTTAGACAGGTACTCAAGGTACATATGGGCTTTTCCTCTGAAAAACGTAGAAAAAGAGACTATAGCTGATACTATGGTACGGGAAATGTTCCCCGTAGGAGGAGTGATGAAAATGCTTATAAGTGATAGAGGGCCTCAGTTTACTTCAGGGCTTTTCCAAAGTGTGTGCAAAATATTAGGAATAAAGCATGTAACTTCAAGCAGCTATTCACCGGAGAGTAATGGAGCCTTGGAGGTTTACCACAAGACGCTGTTGAGTTGTTTAAGGACTATGCTTGCGAAAGTATCTACGTGTAAACAGAAGTGGATTGATCTCCTACCTTTTGCACTATTTTGCTTTGAGAACTGCTCCCATAGAAGATAGCGGAATTACAGCATCCATGCTGATGTTCGGCCAAAACCCGCTGATACCAGGAGCTTTACTTGAAAGCAAAATTAGCAAATCTTATATGGATTATAAAACTTCTGCTGAAAAACTAACGTACCTCCTCTCGAAGCCTCTGGCATTGAGACCTACCCTTAAAAACAAGAAAATATTTTTGCCGCAGGATCTAAAGGAAGCAAAATATGTACTTGAAAGAAACAAGCAGTACAAAATAGGAAAGATAGAACCCAGCTACTCGGGTCCGTATAAAGTTGTAAAATTCACAAACAATACTGTATATATTGAAAAGAATGGAGGAACAGAAGTGGAAAACCTAAAGAGTATAAAGGCATTTTACCATATAGAGCCTTAAATAGACGCGATTGCTTTTAGAATGAGGAAGCAATAATAATATTTATATTACAGGAACAAAAATAGTATTAAAACAAATTAGTATCGTATGTAATTAGTGTTACTATTCAGATATTAGATCCTTAATACTAAGACTGTTTTCTCTTATCCTCGAACTTTGGCAATATAAAACATCCTTCCTTTCTACTTTCATTTGCATTGTTGTAATTAGTATGTAAGAGGGATGAAGGCAGGAAAATTCTTTAGTACCAGTTATAGTTAAGAATTTCCAAATTCTGGGGTCACCACTGTATTGAAATGAAACACTCCTCCTCGAACTTATATCAGGTGATATTAGAAAAGAAAGTGATTGGTAAATTCAAAAGGGGTGAGGGCGAGAGGAGAAAGGCAGACGAGAGAGTCAGAGGAGGCCACAACATAGTGCCGTTAAAGAGGTATTGAGAATATCTCTCTTCTAAACAAAGCAAATAAGGATTGATATAAAGGGAATAAAGTGGGTTTGAAGTGCTTTAAATTCAAAACTTATGTAGTGAGTGCTCAATGAACTGTAGAATCTATCATTATTAACCTTGCCTAAATCCTGTAGTAGTGAGGATAAAATATTATTTAAGGTGATGAAAAATTGAATAAGGCTTAAGAAATAATCATAATAAGTGAGAAAAGCTATTCTTAACCCCATACTTCTTAATAAACCGTGCAATTATATATATATATATATATATATATATATATATATATATATATATATATATATATATATATATATATATATATATATATATATATATATATATATATATATATATATATATATATATATATATATATATATATATATACTGCATCATATCCCACATGATGAAGAGTGGTGTCGACTGCAGAAAGTTTTCACATTCCTGCGGCAGGGAAGTAGCGCTCCCGAGGTGATGAGATTACCCCCTATTGGGTACACGGGATGTTAAGGGTACTTCCCATCTCATCCCGGTGCCCAATTGTTCGCTCCCTTTCGCGCTGACTTTCTTCTACACGGAGTATGCTCTCCTTTACACTCATAAAACAAAAATACTAACACCCTTTTTTTAAAAAAAAAAATCAGTAATAGCGTCAACTTTGGTAGCCTCGGAGAAGCCCCAGAGGGCGGCTTCCAAATATAGCCCTTCATCCACCCCTTCCTCCATCACCACATGGGAATTGGTACCCGCCGGTGATATATCTGGTGCCACCAAGACACAGCTACCGGTTTATCCTGGAGCCCAGTCAAATTTTTTCATTAATTTCTGCAACATTTGCGGTCTACACTCCATTTTTCACTTTGTTGAATATCACCTCTTTTCTTCTAGACCTCACCTCTTATTCTTGACCGAAACTCAGGTGTTTGAGCGCTCTGATAGCAAACCCTATTCTGTTTCCTCCTAATGTCTCTATCCTCAATTTTCAGCCAAAGTAGTTGTTGTGCATACGTGAGGAACGATGTCGTTTGTTCTCGTATTTCTAATTTGGAATCTTCCGAATTTTCCATCTTATGGCTTCGGCTCTCTTGCCATTCTACGACTAAATTCATTTGTTCTGTTTATTTATCTCCTAGTTCTACTGACTATTGTAGCCGCAGAGCTTCCCGCACTCTACTATATTTTTATACTGTGGTTTTTTTACTCTTATTTTTTGTATTTGCGGACTAGGCTATTAGATACCACCTTTTTTGTTTGTGTGATCAGCGTGTTTATTTTCCATATTTTTGTTACAACTGTAATCAACTTCGTCTGTTGCAACATCAACTAGTGTTTATCAGACATTACAGTGTATCATACAATTACCACCATATTGCACCTCAAGCAATATTTTGTTTACCAACACAGGTGAGAATTAGGTTCTAAATAGCCATAGTTGACATCTTGTTATTTTCTTGTTTTATTAGTATTGTCCATTGCAAAGGATTTTTGTTTGCATTCCTTTTGTTTATATCCTCCTTTCTTACCTGCACAGTGTCTGCAGGGTATCCTTACCACATCAGAAGGTGCTGCTTGAATACCAGTCATCAGTGAAGTCTGCTTCCTTCTCTGGGTATTACCAGGCTGACACTAGGTATTATTATTATTATTATTATTATTATTATTATATATTATATATATATATATATATATATATATATATATATATATATATATATATATAT
>SEYY01016278.1:0-11315 GCA_009176605.1 Armadillidium nasatum
GTTCGAGCTTTCACCTCCCCATCTTTGTCTGACATAGATAGATAAAATTATATTTTTGTTTGTATAGTTAAAGTATTTATGATTTAGAATGTTACTACATATTAGTATTTTTCAGAAGTTGAGATAATAATAAGAGTAAATTATAATTATTAAGACAATTCCATAAAATTTTTTCCTAATTGTGAGAAATTGTTCTTTGCGGAACGCAACTCAAGAATACCTCTATTGAAGATCTGATAAGAAGTAATATCTGTAAAAGGAGGTATAGTAAAATAAAGTATCAATGTATGGAAAAACTATATAAAAATAAATGAAACTAGTAGATATAAAACAAACTTAAAAAGAATGTACTAGTGGAGTGATATAATAAAATTATTAACTATTACAGAAATTTTAGTAGAAGTAGACGATCAGAGACTTCTATGACTCAAACTACTGGAAAGTAAAAGAATTAGAAAAAGGTATTAAAATTAAAGTTAAAGTAAAAATTAGATGATAGGAAGTGCATATATATATATGTAAAAAACTAAATTTGATATTCTTAATAGAGCATACAGAGTGCAGAGGATAAAACATTGTGTGGAAAACATTTACAACCCTTTGCAATAAGAAGCCATAGAGGTTCTTATTGTTTCATAAGGTATTAAAAAAATAAACTCTTAAGTAAAAATAAAGGTGAAAATATAATGAAAACTAAAGTGTTAATGTAAAATAATGTACTAATTGTTAAATTTTTATTTTTATAAAATAGGGTTTTTTTGTTTGGACTTGATTCTATATTTTTGATATCAAGAGTCATCCCTTCTGCAACTGACGTTGATGCTCACACTATCCTCCACTGTGTGCTTATATATTAGTTCAACTCATAAATATTATATAGAATTCATTAAAAAGTGAAAGTGAAAGTGAAGTTCCAGGCCGGATTTCATAACCAGCCTCCAAGATTTTAAGAACTAAGCTAAGCAATAATTATTCCCTTGTAGGTTCTCTTCTTAGAACTTTACATTTACTAACCACTTCCACTTCCTGTAGTCTTAGTCCTTCTTGTATCAGGATCCGGGGCTTGGGTTGTGGTTGTCCCTTAAAATTAGGATTACGGATTGAGGGTGGGTTATAACTGTAAAATTGTAAAAGTTTAATTTATAAATTATCACATAAAATAATCATAATAAATGCTTTATATAATTGCTTGCTTTAAATTACCTGTGTCTGAAGATCTAAGTGTGAGTATCTCCCAAAACTTTTACTTCTTACTTATTAAGTCGTGGTTCAAAGATGAAATATTAGGTGTTCACCTCCTCTCTTGTGAGTCAATCAAGTCTCTTTTGATCCTGATTGTTCATCAGTTCCACCTCAACTGCTGAGAGTGCTTTGTGTATTTTTGAAGGGCAAAGGATTTTGTTATCCGAATATACCCTCAAAATGTAAGTGCCCATTTATAGTTTGTTTGGTGTGTTGTAGTTAGAATACAAGTAGGGTAAGTGTAGTCCTTGAGTTGAGCGTCAGTGATACGCAGACAAATACACAATTTACATCCCCTGGCCTTAGTGGTTATCCAAGGCCCTTTCTCCCCCCAACATACACAAAATTAAATTGGCACCCGAACAGGGACTTGATTGTTCGAGTAGGTGAGGGGTGTGATTGTGAATAGAAGTTGAATAAGTGTGGAACCACGACAGTTAAGTTGGGTTTCTCCATTTTTCTGTAGACTATTGAGCCGTAAGTTGGAAATATTAACCCACACTAATCGTATATACTGGTGTGCCGGCCATTCTGGGGCACTTGGTGTATGCGTTTGCATATTGTTTTTCTTTGCAGCTGTAGTCTTGTGAAAGATATCCTCTAACAAAAGAAGATAAACAAAATTTCGTATTCAAGTATTTGTGTATATTTATATACATGTATCTGTATGAGAAAATAATTCTGGTTTAAACTTAGCCAAGTCCTTAAGTTTACGTGTATAGATATATGTATATTTATATATCGCATATATCTATGCAGGGATAAGTGAAATCCTGGTTTATAAGACATTCTAGTCCCTAAGTCAGTAAGTTTATTTATATAAATATATAGATAATCATTTCTTTTCAGCAATAACCAGTTCTTTTTCAGAAAAAGGAAAAGATGGCAAGTTTAATTCCTGACATGGCTATAGAGGAGTATTTAGATCTTATAGAGAGTGGGCGACAAAGTAGAATGGAGCAGTCATTGATAACTCCAAGTGAGAGTCCCGAAGGAATGATTTCGGCTGATGCTGTAAAGAACATTATGGGTAGTTTAACTAACCAGATGGATGTCTTATATAAAAAACTTAATGAGGCAAAAGTTAATGCTGGAATAAACCCACCACCTGAAGGGCAAACTAATAACTTCACAAAAAAAAGAAGACACTTCCAAAATGGTACAAGTTACATCCACAGAACAAATTGATAACCCTTTAAATGCCTTTTTGTTGCCCTTCGAGAACCAGTTAATGACATCCAGCACTAATGTGAGCACAACTCCTTTGATGTCCTCTGGCATGTCTGTAGATCATGCAGTCACTACCACCACTACTACTGGAATGATTTTTACACAAACTCCAACAACCCCAGTGACTGTAAGCCATTCTATACCATTTCAACCATTCTTACCACCAGTAACAGTAAATCACAGAAATGATATGTTTACAGCAAGTCAGTTCGATATAATTCAACAACAAATGTCGTTATTGACCCAGACTGTGTCCTTGCTGACCATATTAATAAATAACTCCCAGAAACCAAAGATATTGGAGCCAAAAGTTTACAGCTATGAGAAAGAACAGGACTTACACAAATTCCTGGAGTATTTCGAAAAATACTTGTAATAAAAAGTATCCCCAAAGTCCTGACCAATGGCTTAGGTTATTGGAGAAATACCTCACTGGAAAGTTTTTGCGTTTATATAATGAAATAGTAAAAACGGTTACAGATTATAACATTGCCAAGGGGATATTAATAAAGTGGTATATGCAGGAAGAAAAGAAAAGGAATGAAAATAAACTCAGGGCATATCATTCAGCTAAACGTGAGACCGGGGAAGACATTAACCTTTTCGCTTTGCGGCTTGAACAGCTCGCTGAACAGGCTTTCCCCGGAGTAAATATGCGAGAACATGAATCTCTTCGTACAGCATTTATATTGAGCCTGCCTACAAATGTGCAAACTAAATTGAGAGAGTTTATCATCCAGAATGAGATGTGCACACAGACAAAAGTGCCCTGGGATAAATTAGTCCTTCTAGCTGACTCATATGATCGAGAGTTCCAACCATGGAAGAATGCTAATCATCTAGAGATGCCAGCAGTCTCTAAAGGAAAATCTCAGAGTCAGGATATTGAAGTTGTCCAAGTAGATGCAGTGACACCGCAAGCTACGTGGAGTGAGATCTTAAAAAGATCCCCTCCTCGGCCTAACAGACAATATCAAGGAACTCCACCATGGAATTTGAATCATAATCGGGATCGGGTTACTCAAGAAAGTAAATACGTAAGTTTCTGTACACATTGTGGACGAAATGGTCACACTATCAATGAATGTTATAAAGCTCTTGGTATTTGTAGCTACTGCAAAACCAAGGGACACATTCGTAATGATTGCTGGCATAATGTGAAAAATGGTTCATCCCTCAAGGGGAATAAAAAATCAGTTCTAAAATGTCCTTATTGTGAAGGGGACCATCTTGGAATTAATTGCAATTCTAGGAACAAACAGGGTTCCCCTAAGCAAAGAGGAGTTGGAAATCAGAATCAGATAGTCCGTAGTTATAGTCCTCCCAGACCAAAACCAAATTTCCCATTACCCCAGCGAACACAGACCAATAATAGCAGGACTTACGAAAATTCCTCATTGACTATAGACCCGTGGGCAGCCAGTGGGGCTAAACCCAAGACCCGACGCATTGACAATTGTCAAATGTGTGGCGAGTCACATGATGAAGGAAAATGCTTGGGGGATCATCCGGAAAACTGTCTGACTCCACAGTGATAGGGTGCACTGTGGGGAAGGTGGTGGACTTGGATGTTCCCCAAACTGAAGGCTACCCTAAATTATAACAGTGTCATAAATGGACTTGAGTCAAAAGTAGAACATAAAAATGAAATTGGACTTGAACTTGATAGTAAAAATGACAAGTGTAGGCTGTATAACAATCCTGAGGTTATCTGCAATTTATGTCAGGCAGACGTAGATCCGCTGATCATAAATGTCTCGCTTGATGCAGGTAAAAATTTCCTGGATTGCATGGTGGATACAGGTGCGGGAGTTAGTTTGTTGAGTGAAGGGGTTTTACCTACTTTACATAATGTAGATCTTAAACCCTCTAAAGAAGTTACAGCAATAATGGGCTTTGGGCATAATCACCGAATTCCTGTCACTTTTTATATTGAGGAACGGGTAGTTTTTGATAGTGGCTTCACCACTAATCCCATTAAATTTTTTATAATTCCCTTAGAAGTGATGAATCATAATGCCATTTTAGGTGCGGTTGCCCTTAAGGACAACAAATTGCTTCCCGACCTGACCCACCGAGAATTGCTGAAGAGGACTCAGGATAACTTGACCAGTGTCGGCAAAGATATAAGCCTGACTATCCCATTTTACAATTGTCTTATTCCTGAATTCACCAAAATTCCCCCCTATCAGTGTAAAATGGTATCAATTACCATTCCTACTTGTATTAAAAATAGCTATAAAAACAGATTGGTAGAGTTTTCAGGAGTGAGTCATTCTTCTTTGACCTTCCTTCCAGGTATATTAGACATTAGTGTGAAGGAAGTATTAATAGCTGTTCTAAATCCCTCAGAGAAAGAACAGCATGTTAGGAAAAACTTCATTGTAGGTAGTATTAGCGACCTAGGTTGTAGGGATGGGCAGGTTTGTATACAACAGGGAACACCAGAATTTACCTTAATAGACCCAGAAGTATACTGGGACGTAGAAAAAATCAAGTTAGAATTCGAAATTAGTACCTTGCCACTGTCCACTGATCAACAAGAAAAGTTAATTTCAATCTTGTTGAAATACCCACATGTACTTAGTACTGGTGACAATGATGTGGGATTGGCACAAAACATTACTCACACCATAGAGTTGGAGACGGATAAACCCGTCAGAATTCCTGTTAGACGCTTCCACGGGCCCTTGGCGCAAGAGATTGAAAAAGAATGTGCCGACCTTATGGAAAGTGGAATCATACAGTATAGTAAGTCTCCTTACTCAGCTCCTGTGGTTCCGGTTCGAAAACCTGATGGTTCATTGAGGTTGTGTATTGACTATAGAAAGCTTAACAATGTCACGAAAGGAGACTCCTTCCCATTGCCTAACTTAATTGACATGATTTACAATATGCATGGGAATTCTCTGTTCACTACAATCGATCTTATAAAAGGTTATTATCAAATAGCTATGGATGCTGATAGCATTGAAAAAACTGCATTTTCAACCCCATTCGGACAGTATGAATATACGAAAATGCCCTTTGGCGTAAAAAATGGACCTGCCACCTTCCAACGTGGTATGATGATTGCTCTAGCTGGCCTCCCATGGAACAAGGTCATGGTTTATCTTGATGATATAATCATCCTCGGTAAGAATTTTGAAGATCATCTGGATACCTTGGAAAAGGTCTTAATAGCTTTGGGGTCCAATGGATACAAATTAAAACCTAAAAAGACTCGAATATGTCGAACAGAAGTGGAGTTTTTAGGACACAGAATATCCGAAAAAGGAATACAACCATTAGAAAAAAATTTAAAAGGTGCGCTGGAATTTCCTGTTCCAACGACAGTTAAACAGCTGAGGCAATTCCTGGGGATGGTGAATTTCTATCGTCGCCATATCCCTAATTGTTCTCAGATAGCGCAACCATTATCCTCACAGACAGGGGGTAAAACTGTTACTTGGACTGAAGGGTGTCAAAATGCTTTTACTCAATTAAAGGAAGCATTGGTAAATCCTACTTTATTGGGGTTTCCTAATTATTCTCCAGAAGCTTCACCTTTAGAATTATATGTTGATGCTTCTAATCTAGGCGCTGGAGCGTGCCTATCCCAGAAACAAAATGGGGTGCAACGTCCAATCGCTTATATTTCTACAACGTTTAGTGGACCACAGAAAAACTATAGCACCATAGATAAGGAGCTTACTGCCTTGAGATGGGCAGTCAAGTCCTTAAAAGCTTTCCTAAAGGGTGTTAAATTTGTTATATATACTGACCATCAACCCCTAATCTATCTGCAAAACATGAGCATGGTGGATGGACGAGTGGCCCGTACATGGGAGGAACTAAATGATTACGATTTTGAGATTAGGCACATAGTAGGAAAGGTGAATATAATTGCCGATGCTTTATCTAGATCTCCGGTACTTGATCAGTCTTATGGAGATATCTCTGAATTGAATCCAAAATCCATTGAATTCATCCCAGTAGGGTTCGAACTCATTGAGGTCCCAGGGGGCGGTGATGCGGTTTTCAAGTGTTTTTCCTTGTTCCTGTATGGTTCAATGGAGAACCATTTGGAGATACGTATGACCGTGGTTGAAGAACTTTTAAAGAATTTAGAGCGTTATAAACTTCAGGAAAAAGGGATTAGAAAGAAAATAAGGGTCATGAAATGTACTGGACAAGTTCCAGTACCTGAGGTCATTGATTCATTCTGTAATATATATAAAACTAGGATTGAAGTATATTATGACGATGAAAGACCCATAATTTATGGTTCCAAATTTACAAATAACATTTGTAGATTAAAGTGTCTTGGGGGCATACATTATAATTATTTAAAACCTGTTGACATTGTCCAAACTAAAACTAATGAGATTATTATAAACATAAATGAGGTCATACCACTTTATGATGATCTTAATATAGCTCAAAATAATATCCGAGAAGTTGATATTATTTTTGATCAAAATAACGATTATGTTCTTCGTAACTTAATCAAACATGTGTCTTTGAATACACCTAGTTCTATATGGCCACCCTTGTTAAAAATATTTAAATGCCACCATAGAGACCTGTTCATACAAAATGATATGTTGTATCGATATCAGCATCAACAACATAAACAACACAAACAAATAGTTTTGTCATTTAATTTTCTAGTTTTAATTGTCCTTAAACTACACTGGAATTTGGCTCATATTGGCAGAAATAAAATAGTAGATTTAATTTATCGTCATTTCTGGCATCCTAGGGCAAATCAGGTTGTTTCAGATGTAGTAAGATGTTGCCCTACATGTCAGAAGTTGAAAACGCATTCAAGTAAAATCATACCACCTACACTAAAAATAAACACAAACACTCCCTTTGACCTTGTAGCCATGGACTTATTGAAATTCCCTGTTACAAATAGTGGAAATAAGTATGTAACTGTGTTAATAGATCATTGCTCTAAATGGGTTAGTGTAATACCCATAGCAGACAAGCAAAGTGAAACTGTGGCAGATGCTCTTGAAAATAGAATCTTGCCTTTTTTGCCTAAATTACCAAACCGTTTATTGACAGATAATGGAATGGAGTTTGTAGCTGAAACCTTTCAAATTGTTTTAGAAAGATTTAACATACAGCATATTCGAACATCCCCAATGCATCCTGCAAGCAACGGTATATGTGAACGGTTTAATAGGAGTCTTATCCAATCATTAAGATGCCTGGTTTTAGAAAATGAGTCGAATTGGGATGAGGAGTTGTCATCTGCAGTAATCATCTATAATCATACCTGGCATAGTTCTATAAAGATGTCACCCTCAGACTTTATATTGAAGGAGTCACATGTAGAACCTGCTCATACTTTTCCACAATATTGGGATGATGGTACTCCAAATTTTAAACCTTATAGAATTGGGCAAAGAGTAGCGAAAAAAATCATATTTAAGGGACACCAAGTGACCAACAAATTTAGAGTCCGATGGGAAGGACCATTCGTTATTACAGTGGTGAATGACAATAAAGTCACTTATAGAATCAAACGAGTGGCCAACCCAAATTCACGAGAGGAAAAGGTTCATTATTCGCATCTGCGGAAATGGATCGAAATTCCCTCATATCTACTGAAAAATCCCTTCTTCAAGGAGAAGGTATTTCAAGCAGAGGAAGAGGAGGATACACTTAATGATGTAGAGTTAGAATATAGGTCTGAAGATGAAAGAGAAGAGGTTGATAAAGATGAACCTTCATCAGATGATGATATAAATAGTGAGGGAGAGGAAGATGATTTTGAAGGTTTTGGTGAATCGGACAGCTCTGAGATAAAAACCTCTGTCCTTGCACAGATGGTACAGACTCTTAGAAACTTGCAGTCAGTATCTGATGTTTCATGTACGGATGGAACAAAGGAATTGGTAAATAGTGAGATGAATTCTCAAGATAACTTTTGTGCAGAAGTCAATCTCTTCAATATATCACCTATCCTTTCTGTACCCTGTTGCACTCCTAATGAGACTTTTTCTCCTTTGAATATCCTTTCTTTTTCCATTGCTAATGATCTTTGCACGAGCGTATATTCTATGGATTTTAAACACTCTCGTTGGACTACTTTGCTAGAAATCAATGAATCAGAAGAGAAGTCTAACAAAGCAGAAATGGATTCTGAATACGAATCACCAAATTTCTCAGGGTTGAATCTCATTTCACGTTGATAAGGAGAGGACTGATTGCAGCAGGATTGAGAGGAGAAGACCCGATTGAGTCTTAGCCTCCTTTCTTGCTGGTGTATCTTTATTTAAATTTATTTTTTTCATGTTCAGTTAATATTTTTATTATATAAAACAGACTACTAAATTGTGTTTCTTATTGCAGAGGTGATTTTGAAAGTTAAAACCTAATTATATATGTTTTGTATCATATTAATCATTATAACATTATTCATAATTACATCGTATCCTTACCAAAAACATTTCTTGAAATCTGCAAACGATAGTGAACGCAGTGTCTGAAAAACAAACTTTGTACTTATCGGAAGGTGTGTTAATATTATTTACAATGAAGATAGTGTACAAATTATATAGTAATATATACATATGATAGAAAACTAATGTTCCTATTGGTATAATTGTCATTAATACATCTTTAATGTTTTAGATTCGAAAGTTATCATTGAAGTGTGACCAAACAAAATTCTATAAACCCTTATTGCCACTAGATATGCAACTTCATAAGGTACTTGTGTGTTCAAAATTATATATAGGAAAAGTGGAGGGTTGATATGAAATATTAAAGTGTTAATTTTTGTATGTTAATGTTCTTTTTTGTTATTTTTAATTATAGGGTTTAAATTGTGGACTTGTTTATTGATAATTGAAGTTTATACCAATGGTTTGTTGAAAAATTGTCCCAGAAACTCAAAACTTGCCAATCAGAGAGTGGACTTTAAGGTGGAACTAAAATCCCCTTATTGCCAATTAAGTTAAGCCTTTACAGAACTATATATATCATAATTAGTAGTGTCCTTCACTAACCACTTCCTCCTTTCTCCTTCCATAGTCTTGATCTTCTTATCTTTGAAATTGCTGGGCGCACAATTTTCAGTAAAAAATTGTTTGTCTGAAAACATTGATAGGAGGTATTGAGTGAGATTTATATAAATTAAGAGAAAAATATTTAATTATAGCATTTAAATGATAATTTGTAAATTAAAAAGATAAAATAGAAAGTACATTTCATTTCTTACCGTGTTTGAAGAAAAACTTAGTTGATAAGAAGCTGGAAGAACAATGGTCACTGGTGTATAGTTTTATAGATGAATGAATGCTGATTCACTCATCCCCTTTTCAAACATACAAATCAGCTGTCGGGCGGGTCCTTTTTATACCCTGATATCCGTTTAATTGATTAAATACTTACTGAAGCCTTGAAACGACAAGAAAGTGGAATCTAACACATCGTTCAAAGTGTAAGTGTTAAAACGGATTTTTATTGTATGATTGGGAATGCTTGTTGTGTAGTAGTATAGCGAGTTTCTTGCCGAGCGCCAATTACGCTTATACAACTTAGAGAAAAAATACACTGACCCTTTTGTTTTCAAACTCTCAACGTCTCCCCCCAACATACACAAAAATAAATTGGCGCCCGAAAAGTTCCCATACCTGAAGTATCGACTCTTTCTGTAACATCTTTAGAACCAGAGTTGAAGTGTATTATGATGATGAAAGACCGATGATTTATGGGTTCCAATTCACTGACAAGATATGCAGACTGAAATGTCTTGGGGGAATCCACTATAATTACTTAAATCCAATAGCAACAAGTGTACACACTACTTTAAATGAAGTCATTATCACCATCAATGAGGTAACTCCCATTTATGATGGTATTGACTTAGCTAACCATAACATTAATGATGTGGATATACTCTCTGAACAAAACACTGATTCAATACTACGTGGCTTTGCGGAAGCAGTTGTTATTAAATAATCCTGTTTCTGCATGGCCATCTTTATTAAATATATTTAAACCTTATAGTAAGGAAATCTTCATTGAAAAGGATATGTTGTATCGGCATACCAATAAACAACACAAACAAATGTTATTATCATTTAATTTATTAGTGTTAGTAGCTTTGAAATTACACTGGAACTTGGGTCATATAGGACGTAATAAAACATTAGATCTTATTTATAAACACTTCTGGCATCCTAGGACTAATCAGGTTGTATCTGATATAGTCAGGTGTTGTCCAACATGCCAAAAATTAAAAACTCATTCTAGTAAGATAATACCCCCAACATTAAAAATCAATTCACATAATCCTTTTGATTTAGTGGCTATGGACTTGTTGCAATTTCCCCCTACTACAGGTGGATATAAGTATGTTGTGGTCTTTATAGATCATTGTTCCAAATGGGCTTGTGTGGTACCCATACAGAATAAACAAAGTTCTACAGTAGCTGATGTTCTTGAAGAAAGAATCTTGCCTTTTCTGCCCAAATTACCGAATCGATTGCTGACAGATAATGGGATGGAGTTCATTGCCGAGCCTTTCCAAGTTGTTTTGGAAACATATAACATACAACACATTCGAACTTCCCCATTGCATCCAGCCAGTAATGGAATTTGTGAACGCTTCAACAGAAGTTTAATCCAATCCTTGCGATGTCTGGTCTTAGAAAATTCATCACATTGGGATGAGGAATTACCCTCATCAGTGATTATTTACAACCATACTTGGCACAGCGCCATTAAGATGTCACCCTCAGATTTTCTGTTGAAAGAATCACACAAAGAACCAGCTCATACGTTTCCTCAATATTGGAATGAAGGAACGATGAATTTTCAGTCTTATAAGGTTGGGCAGA
>SEYY01016279.1:0-10000 GCA_009176605.1 Armadillidium nasatum
ATCTTTCCTTTCTCCAACTCTCCGACCCCAGACTTAACCACTATGCTCAATTGTACATATGCTCTACTAGTAAATTCTGAACACACTCAAATTATCTTTTTTCCCCAAGTTCCTATTCTAATAGAAATTGATAGGCCTCTGGTCTTTGCCCTCATATATATATATATATATATATATATATATTATATATATATATATATATATATATATATATATATATATATATATATATATATATATATATATATATATATATATATATATATATATATATATATATATATATATATATATATATATATATATATATATATATATATATATATATATATATATATATATATATATATATATATATATATATATATATATATATATATATATATATATATATATATATATATATATATATATATATATATATATATATATATATATATATATATATATTATATATATATATATATATATAAATATAATTATAAAAAATAAAAAAAATAAAATAGAAAGAAATAAAAAATAAATAACATTTCGAGACAAAACTAATAAAACGAAAGAAGAAAAGTCATCTGGAGGTAAAGAATGTTATTATTTATGAATTTATATTATTATTAGCAAAAGAACCTGGGGTTTATTATTATTATCATCATTTTTATAATTTTTATTTTCGATTATTATTATTTACATTGTTATTAAAATTATTATCATTATTATTATCATTATAATATTTATTATTATTATTATTATTATTATTATTATTATTATTAATATTATTGTCATTACAATTATTATATTATTATTATTATTATCATTATTATAATTATCATTATTATTAATAATTATTATTATTACAATTATCATTATTATTATTATTATTATATTATTATTATTATTATTATTATTATTATTATTATTATTATTATTATTATTATTATTATTATTATTATTATTATTATTATTATATTATTATTATTATTATTATTATTATTATTATTATTATTATTATTATTATTATTATTATTATTATTATTATTATTATTATTATTATTATTTTATATTATTATTCTTATTATTCTTCTTCTTCTTCTTCTTCTTCTTCTTTTTATTATTATTATTATTATTATTATTATTATTATTATTATTATTATTATTATTATATTATTTATTATTATTTTATTATTTTTATTATCATTATTATTCTAAAACAAACGCAAAGGAAAAATAATGTTAGCATTTAAATGCCATTCTAACTTTAATCCAATTAATATAGAAAGGATTAAGTAATCTCATTGCAGGTAATCCTTGATAACTGAAATGGGATTAATCCTTCCCCTTCATCGCCCTTACAGCCGTAAACGAATTAATATGATTAGTATTATTAGAACGAGATGTTGTTTTAGTATTTCTCCCTCCATTAATCTTATTTTATGATTACTTTTATTTACTTACATATTATTAACAAAAAAGAATTCCTTCATTACATAAAGATATTATATTTTACTCTCATATATATATATATATATATATAATATATATATATATATATATATATATATATATATATATATATATATATATATATATATATATATATATATATATATTTCGCAATTAAGTTTCTTGTGAAGCAATCTTAAAGGTTGAAGAAGCTGGTTACCATTACAACATTTCAAAAGGTTTTCAGCTTTATTCTATTATTTCCCTTCCAATTTCCAAAAGATTTCCTTGTTTTATATATATATATATATATATATATATATATATATATATATATATATATATATATATATATATATATATATATATATATATATATATATATATATATATATATATATATATATATATATATATGGGATGGAGCGATACCAAAATTTTTTACCGATACCGATACCGATACCGATACCTAAAAATTCCCCGAAGCCGATACCCGATACCCGATACCTGAAAATATGCCGATACTTGCCGATACTACTACCGATACCACTACTACCGATACCGATACTTTACTCCTATACAATTTTTTGCCGATACCGATACCGATATAGCTTGATACCGATACGATACGATACCGGTATCGGATAATAATACTTACCGATACCGATTACCGATACCGATACTTACCCCATCCCTATATATATATATATATATATATATATATATATATATATATATATATATATATATATATATATATATATATATATATATATATATATATATATATATATATATATATATATATATATATATATAAAGGGAGATATTCGTTTTTCCGAATCTGTAAGTAAATTCCTAACCATAAAAATTAATGTTTGATAAGTTAATAAAGATAAAAGCTCAAAACCAAAATAGAAATTTCAAATTTAGAAGAATATAGAATTGTAGTAAGCTTTCCTCAAATGTTTTAGTTATAAAAGAAAAATTGAAGGCAAATACAAATAAAAATTATATTAGAATTTTAAAGTTTCTTTGAGTGCAAACAAATTTTGTAAAATGAAAAATCGTTTTATATACTGGATATATATAAACGAGATATATATAATATATATATATATATATATATATATATATATATATATATATATATATATATATATATATATATATATATATATATATATATATATATATATATTTTAGAACGACTACTAAACTCGTATTCGAAACAATATTGCAACTATTAAAGTCTGCTATACTCACGGGATTCGAACCCTTGTCACTTGGATCGTAAGCTAGAATGTTATCCCCTGCGCCAAGACGGTACAAAATGAAATCACGCTGGGAAGTCTCATGAAATACTATCATGCTAAACTCCCAACGGACCCCACCGACCGCACCATGACACGGTTACAACGAGGCCAGTTCTATCCCTCTTTCTCGCAGACTAGTTAAGTATCATTCTTTAGAACCACTAACTAAACTAGTGGTTCGAAACAATATTGCAACTATGAAAGTCTGCTATACCGCCGGGATTCGAACCCTGGTCTCTTGTATCGTAAGCAAGAGTGTTATCCTCTGCTCCAAGACGGGACAAAACAAGATCACGCTGAGAAGTCTCATGAAATACTATCATTTATATATATATATGTATATATGCATATATATATATATATATATATATATATATATATATATATATATATATATATATATATATATATATATATATATATATATAATATATATATATATATATATATATATATATATATATATATATATTATATATATATATATATATATATATATATATATATATATATATATATATATATATATATATATATATATATATATATATATATATATATATATATATATATATATATATATATATATATATATATATATATATATATATATATATATATATATATATATATATATATATATATATATATATATATATATATATATATATATATATATATATATATATATATATATATATATATATATATATATATATATATATATATATATATTATATATATATTTAATATATTATATATTATTTATTAAACCACGAGTTTAGTTAGTGGTTCTAAAGAATGATACTTAACTAGTCTGCGAGAAAGAGGGATAGAACTGGCCTCGTTGTAACCGTGTCATGGTGCGATCGGTGGGGTCCGTTGGGAGTTTAGCATGATAGTATTTCATGTGAATTCCCAACGTTATCCTATTTTGTACCGTCTTGGCGCAGGAGATAACACTCTTGCTTACGATCCTAGAGATTAGGATTCGAATCCCGGCGGAATAGCAGACTTTAATAGTTGCAATATATATATATATTTATATATATATATATATATATATATATATATATATATATATATATATATATATATATATATATATATATATATATATATATATATATATATATATATATATATATATATATATATATATTTAAATATATATTTAAATATATTAATATTTACACCTCAATTATAAAATTTAATATCTCAAAATAATTATATAGAAGTCCTTTTAGCAAATACTAAACTTAATTTTCATTTTTTATTCTCCCTTAGTGTTTTTTAAATTAATATAAATGGTTAATAATATTATTTTATATTTTTATTTTATTTTTCTCATTCAACAAATTTGATCTGCCATGTTTGTCACAATTAATGTTAATTTTATTTTTAAAGGTAATTAAAGAATTAAATTTTTATATTTTTTAAAGTTTTTATTTTTTTTATTTTTTTTTTTTTTTTTATTCTAATTTACTCTTATTCTATTCTTTCCTATTCTGTACATTCTGTTTTATTTTATTCCATTATGTTCTTGAATATTATATTCAATTATAATGAAATATTCTTTTTTTTTCTTTCGTTCTTTCTTTTTCGTCCTTGTCCATTCTGTTTTATATTTTTATGTCTTTTTTATCGTATTCTATTCGAATCTTTTCTATCTTTTTCTATGCATTAGTTTTCTTTCATATTCTTTTAAATATGATTTCTAATCTTTTTACCTTACATTTTCATTATATTCTTTTTCCCTTTTTATAAATTTCATTTTCTAAAGGTAAAGAAAAAATTGAGTTATTATAAGAATGGATGTATTCTACTATTTTTATCACTTTATTACTCCTTATACTGTAACTGCTAATAATTATAATAATAATAATAATAATAATAATAATAATAATAATAATAATGATAAATAATAGCTATAATATAAATGATAAAAATAATAATAATTAGACAAATATGAATATCAGTAATCATAAGAATAAAAAAATAAATATAATAAATTAATAATAAAAATAAAATAAATAATAATAATAATACTGAAATATATAAAAATGTTTTTAGTAATCCTGATAATAGTAGAAATAATCAATACACTAGTTGGAAAAGTACTACTACTAATTCTATTACTTCTAATAGTATTGCTACTACTAATAATAATAGTATTAATAATAATAATAAGTTTGATAATAATACTAACAATAATAATAGTTTTAATATTTTTTATTATTACTATTACTATCATTACAGTTTTTTTACAGGATTGCTATTTTTATAATATTTATATTGATCTAAGTTTAGTTATTAGTATTATCAACCTTATTATTATCTTCAGTAATATTTAGAAATAAAAAGAAAAACAAACTAGAAATTGTTATTAGTATTATCAACCTTATTATTATCCTCAGTAATATTTAGAAATAAAAAGAAAAAAACACTAGAAATTGTTATAGAATGTACACAACATTTGGCAGCAATGAAAGTTTAAAACCGAATGTTGCCATTAAAGGCCACAATGGGATGTTAAGGTTTGCCTAAGGGACACTTTATAATAGTTTGTAAATAAGAAGAAATCGAAACAAATTATAGAGTTTGGAAAGTTGAAATGAGGAAAAGAGTCGCAGGAAGCGAAAAAAACTTTCGAATATGTTTTGTTTTTGTATTTATTTATTTTTATTTATTAAACTTTTCAAATATTTTTGAAGAAAATTTTTTTTATTCTTATTATTCTTATTCTTATTTTTTATTATTATTATTATTATTATTATTATTATTATTATTATTATTATTATTATTATATTATTATTATTATTATTATTATTATTATTATTATTATTATTATTATTATTATTATTGTTATTTGAAAATTTACTTTATAATTAACATTATCTTTATTGTTAATAATATTATTATCATTATTATTATTCTTATTATGTTATTATTATTATTATTATTATTACTTATTATTTTATTATATTTTATTATTATTTTATTACTATTATTAGTATTATTATTATTATTTAATAATTTAAAAAAAAAAAAAAAAAAAAATTATTTATTATTATTATTTTTTTACCATTATTATTATTATTATTATTATTTTTATTATTATTATTATTATTTATCATTATTATTATTTTTACTTTCATCATCATCATTATTATTTACAGTTTGCAGCTTAATTATTCATATAAATGGTAAAGATTAATTTCTTGTCGATTAATCAAGAGAAGTGACAAACATTAACGGATAATTAAGTACTGTCACTTCTGATTATGAAATCCACTTATAATCTCTTAAGCTTCTGGATTTAACGTTCGTATTAACGGTCAAAAGCATACATTTAAATAAAGCTTTAAAATTGAGCACATTTGTAGTATTCCATTAAAATAGGCTTTTTGGGATGAGGTTGTAGTTGTTGAGTTTTGAATATTTATTTTTTATCTATATTTTAGATTGTTACACACACACACACACAAACACACACTATATATATATATATATATATATATATATATATATATATATAATATATATATATATATAATAATAATATATATTATATATATATATATATATATATATAGTATATATATATATATATAGTGTGTGTGTCGCACATAAAGATATAGACATATATAGTGTGTCCATGATCCATATAGGAGTGCCTGTGCTCTCACTACCACCTCCTTTCTTCACACACGTACCCAACAAATTTACAAGTGCTTGATTGTATATTGCTTTTTTTTAAAACAATTAAAAATGGCGAAACGTAAAGCTGCTTCAGAAAAGCATAGAGAGATGACTTCCAAAAGTAGGCCCTCATCCACTCCTTCTCCTACCACCACTTGGCAATTGGTGGCCTCCGGTAAGGTGTTAGTGACACTAAGACCTTGATGCAGTCTGCCGTAGTCACAGTTTTCTTTTTATATTAATAGCTGCAAAATTCGCAGTCTCTTGTCTAATTTTCACTTTTCTGAACACCATCTCTTCTTCTAAACCTAATCACTTGTTCTTAAGTGAAACTCAAGTGCTTCAGTGTTTGAGTGCTCTGACAGCAAATCTTACTCTGTTTCCTGCTACTGTCTGTGTAATCAATTTTCTTCAAAGCCGGATATTGCGCATATGTGCACAACGATGTTGTCTTTATCTTTGTCTTATCAAATTTGAAATTTTTTGAATTCTCACTCTATGATTTAAGCTCTTTTGTAGTTCTACAACTAAAATCATTTGTTTTGTCTATTTTCTCCTAACTCTACTCGCTATAAAAAGTTCTTTACTATCTTAGCTCCAAAATAGAACACATTCGTTCCTCTTCTCTTTTCTCTGAAATCATCATTTCAATTCAAGAACAACCTTGAGCAGTTAGCTACTCCCTACCAGTATTCCTGACCATCTTGTTGATGAACCGAAGATATTTGATCTTTTCTTAACTTCTTATCCTTCTCCTTACACTGTTAATCTATTTCCTCCTCTGGGTTTATCCGATTACCTTATTATCTATGTATCTTGTTCTGTTTCTTCAAGTCTTCCACGAGAACGGCCCCGCCTTAGGCGAGGATATGTTTCTGGCACTTCGGTGCTGCTGCTGGTCTAGCTTGCAGTTGTACTTTTCTGATTTCTGATGGAATAATTTACTTTTTTCCGTGGAAGGGGTCCCTCCAATATGTGAAAAACTCATAACTATGGTGATTCTCTCTGGCATGGACGTGTACATTCTATATTATTTCCCTTCCTCTAAACCAAACAAACATTGGTTCAACTCTGCTTCCTCTTGCGCTTTTCACAAAATGGATGCTACCTTCAGGGATTATCGTCATCTTCAAACTCCAGGAACTCACGCAACTTAAATTTCATCTAGGAATCGTGCAATGTCTATTCTCTGCAACATCAAAAGCTCATTTCTCAGTACAAAATGTAATAATATTTCTGGTTCCTCTTCCTCCCACCCCTTGTGACATTTTTGATAAAAAATGTCAACTCTAACTTTACTTCTTCCTCTTTCCCTCCTTCAGTATCTTCTGAAGGCTCAACTGCAGATTTTTTTCCTCCTACTAAAGCTAAAAAATTCGTATAAATATTTGCCTCTAATTCAGCCTTATACGAATCGGGAGATATTCCTACTCATTCAACCCCTTCCAATTGATTTATGACAAGTGTTGTAATTTCTTCTAAGGACCATTTCTGCTCTCTCTGGGCTAAACACTTAAAAGGCGTACGGTGGTTTTAATATCTTTCCTGTGGTTCTCAAAACTTACGTTTCTGATCTTACACCCTGCCGTGGTAAACAATTTTGTCTCTTTCTTTCTACTCAAACCATTCTCTTTTTGATATGAGTATGTACTCTTTCAGGCTGAGTCGAAAAAGGGGAACATCTCTAAACCTCCTATTATTCCATTCAATATGAAAAAAGGTCCATCTCAACAGTCTATCGACAAAAAAGGGTAGATTTGAAGCAGCTATATCCTTCTCGTATTTCAAGTTGGAACAGAAAAAGCATAGTGGTTTTCAATGCCTCAAAAACACAATTCCTCCATATCAGTACTAGACACATCTTTTCACACAAGAATGATATCTTCGAAAACACAAAACTCAAACCTTCGTCTATTCTTAGTATTCTCGGTGTTTCTTTTTCTCAAGATCTTTCTTGCAAAAATCACATTACTTCTCTTTCAAGCAAACTTCTAAGAGATTGGATGTTCCGAGACGACTTCAGAATTTCTTTTCTTCATCCCAGTGCTTGCTCTTTTTGGCTTTTTTTTCTCTCCCTTGTATGGAGTATGCCTCGCACATCTGAGTTGGTTTCATTAATACAGCTCTTCTCGAAAAGGTTGGGTCCAGAGCTTTTCGTCTTTTCAATTCTTTCGCTCTTACTAATTCTCTTCAATCTTTTTCTTCCCGTCGAATTGTTGCGTCACTCTCTCTAAACTATTGCTATTACAATGGACACTGCTCTTCTAAACTCTCACGTTGCATACCTACTCCACTGAAAAAGATTCGGGGGACAAACCTTTCTACAGTCTCATCCTTTCTCTGTCCAACTTTCATACCCCAGACTTAACTGCTATGCTCAATCTGCAATGTTCTCTACTGGTAAAGTCTGGTACACACTCCCTTTACCTGTTTACCCAGCTTTCTTTGAATATCCACCTTCAAAAACTGTGTACCAGGACATGTTAGCTTTTAACTTGACCAAATTTTCTGTATTTCCCCATCTCTGATAAAAATTATTATGCCTCTGACCTTTCCCCAAGAAAGATGAATGTACATATACATATATATATATATATATATAATATATATATATTATATATATATATATATATATATATATATATATATATATATATATATATATATATATATATATATATATATATATATATATATATATATATATATATATATTATATATATATATATATATTATATATATATATATATATATATAATTATATATATATATATATATATATATATATATATATATATATATATATATATATATATAATATATATATATATATATATATATATATATATATATATATATATATATATATATATATATATATATATATATATATATATATATATATATATATATATATATATATATATATATATATATATATATATATATATAGTATATATATAAATATGTTATGTTTGTTATTATTTTAAGATTAAGTTAAATGAAAAACAAGTAAATACCGAAAATCTCTTAAAATTGGCAAATAATTTCTCCGAACACTTTCCAAGCTTGATAGGATTAAATGAAATAAATGCTGCAATCAACAAACTTAATCCCATAAAAGATTATATATATATATATATATATATATATATATATATATATATATATATATATATATATATATATATATATATATATATATATATATATATATATATATATGTAAAGAACGAAGGTTAAAGAAATAGTAAGGCAGTTAGAGGGTTGAAAGTGGTCCACTCTTCTGTACAGGCTTAATTATTTCTCGTTTCCACCAACACCAAGAAGTTGTAGTAGAAATACAGAGGCGAAATCATTTATAAAGTTTGATGCAAGCTTAGAAGAACTAGTTATGATAATTAATGCAAGGATACCATCAAGAATAGAATAATTCTTAGTGTTAATTTCAGAGACAGCAGTAATGATGTTTTAAGAAAAAATTACAATTTAAGCATAAAGGAGTTGAAAGGGTTGAAGGAGGAGGAACAGCTTCGTAACCGTC
>SEYY01016280.1:0-5000 GCA_009176605.1 Armadillidium nasatum
CACATTATCACAGTCTAGTTCAGTAGGCTGGCTCCTGTCAGATGCTACTCCTCCATAATCTTCTCCATGCATTTCTGTCCTCAAACATTCGATTCTCTTCCACCTCTACCAGTGTCTTGCTCCTTGTTTTAGCAATGGTGACAATACACTCCCCTGTCTCGCCCCGGTTTTCACTCCAAACCACTTCTTCCTTCCTCTTCCTCTCATCATATTTATAAGTTTTTCGTATATGCTCTTAATACCTTGTCGTTAATTTCTCCGGAATGTTATACATTGGGTCTTTTAATAGTCTCCATAGTCTTTCCATTTTTATCCTATCGAAATCTTTTCTCAAGTCAATGAATGTTTCATATGTTTTCTTGTTCCTTTCTATGTTTTTCTCCGTGAGCATCTTCATGTGAAATATCAAGTCTGTCTAAAACCTGGTCTAAAACCGTGTTGCCATTTTCCAATTTTATCTTCAGCCTTCATACTCAATCTTCTCTTCAAGATTCTCTCGTATACCTTACTCGCTCCTATTAACAACACTATTCATCTATAATTTCCACATTCTCTTCTATCTCCCTTTTTATGTGTTGGACAAATTTTCTTCTTTCCTCCTTTCTGTATTTATATTTATATTATACTTCTCATACCTTGCTGATTATCAATGTTAACCATTTAGTTATTCCTTCCTTTGTCTTGAATAACTCGTTACTCAGTCCATCATATCTTGCACTCTTCAAGCTTTTTAACATTTTAATTGCCTCTCTCGCCTCTTCTATCTGAATCATTCTAATTGGCTCCAGTCCTTGTCTTTCTATCGATAGGGCCTCCATTATCTTCACCTCCCACTCCTCTTCCTCCTGCACATTCAGCAACTCTTCAAATATATTCTCTCCGTCTTTCAGCTACCTCTGCCTTCTCCAGTTGCAGTTCTTCCTCTTTATTAAAAAACTACATGCGTTTCGGGCTCTTTACTTGCTTTCATGTTCTAGAGTCTATAAAAAGGGATGGGCAACTATTAGTGAGCGTGCCAAATGTGGCACGAAGATAAATTTTTTCAGACACGTCAAGCAATTTTTTCAAAATTTTTTTTAGGGAGCATCTTTAAGCAGTGTAGCACACAGGGACAGAATTCCGACGTGTGCAAGCTAGCATATTTCTGAAAAAAAGTCAACTTCTCATAAGACTATTAAAGAGGCTGCGAACCGTCAGTTGACTTTGAGCCATGCCTCTGTGAGGTATTCCCTGTTCCTTATTAAAACTTGTGATTTATTGTTGTAATTATTGGCTTGAAAATAAATTGTGAAAGAACCTACAGGAGGAAGAAACAAACAAACAAAAAAAAGTTATTTAGTTCAGCTTTTTATGTATATATAACTGGTTATATATATTAAAAAATTTTGGTGACACGTGGAAAATTTTTGTGTGAGAGATTCTGCTAATTTTAGCATGCACTTTCAAAAAGGTTGCCCACCCCTGCTCTAGACCATTTCATATGAGAGTTTTTTGTGCCCTCATATCCTCCTTCGTTTCTCTTTCTATTTTGATCCATGTGGAATCTCTATTTCTGAATGATTTCTTGCTCACTCTCTCTTATTTATACGGTACACACACACACACACATATATATATTACTATAATATATAATAATTTAATATATATATATATATATTATATATATAATATATACTATATAATAATATCTATATCTATCTATATTATATCAAATATATATATATATTATTATATATATATTATATAGTATTATATATATATATTATATACTATAATATATATATATATATCTATAATTTATTATATATTATATATATATGATAATATATATATATAATATTATATATATATATATAATTTATTATATTATTAATAGATATATATATATATAAAATTTAAACCCAAAAGAAATGAAACCTTTAATAAAACTGGGCAAGTCTTTCTAGAAAACACACGTTTCTCCTCATTCATGCCCAATACTGAAAAAAACAAAAACAATATACAAAAAAGGTGGAAATTAAATTAGGTAATTGCTATTTACAAGATAAAAAACAAAACAAATAAAAACATTAAAATATTAATTTACTATACAAATATGAAAATACAAATACTAAGTTATTTTATTAAGATTTTAAAGAAATTTGAAATTTTTTGAAATTTTTTAAAAAAAAATAGTAAAATTATCGATGAGATTGCTCTTAAGAACACTGAAATTTGAATATTTTGATTAAGAAAACCTCCATCTATTGTTAAAAATGAAAGGCGGAATATGCAAAGTCATTTATATCATATATATAATATATATATATATATATATATATATATATATATAAAAATATATATATATAAATATATAATATTATATATCAATAATATAATTATATATATATTATAATATATATATGATTTGTCCAAAATTTAAATAGTTTAAATATTGTAAGTACAGATAAAATTTCATATTTCATTGGTTTTTAAATTACCTTAGGGTAATAGATGACCATTTGAAAGCTTTTTTTTTCCTAAGGTAATTTCAATTATCTTTTAAAGATAAATTTGGAAAATTAATCAGGTAAATAGTAACGTTGCATTGAACTTTGCTTGAAAGGTAATTATGTCAACGCCATCTGTTTTCTATATTAAAGAGGGAATAATCATTTTCTCTGTCTGTTCTCGCATTTTAAGAGGACACAGAAAGATTTAGACAAATATTTATGTGAGAGTTGTGAGAGTCATACATTTACTGGAATTGATAAGAGACGTTTTGAAATTGAAGTTTTCTTTATATATATTTTTTTAAAATAAAAAAATATATTTTTTTCCATCCCCAATACAGGATTTCAAAGTGCAAATTTGAATTTTACTTCGAAAACAAAAAAAAACAAAAAAAAATCATTTTTCATATGGAATAATAAGGAGTGGCTTCTTATATTTTGGATGTTTGACACTCCCTTATCTTCAGACTTTTACTACTACAACTACTATACTATTTTTGAAAATAATGTGAATAATAATAATAATAATAAAATAATAATAATAAATAATAATATAATAATAAATAATAATAATAATAATAAAACAACATCAAAAAAGAAATAAAAATAATATAAAAAACATTAATAAAGCAACAATAATAATAATAATTATCAATAATAATAAAACTTAAAAATAATGACAATATATAATATCATATATAGAGATAATAATAATATATTAATAATAAATAGAATAATAGTAATAATAGTAAATAATAATAATAAAATATAATAATAATAAATAACTAATAACATATAATAATAAAAAATATGATGTATGAATTTAAGAAAATCAAAATAACAATAATATAATAATAATAAATCAATAATGTAATAATATTATAAATAATAATAAAATAATAAAATATATAACATTAAAGCGTATCATATTTTTTTCAAAATATACCACAACTAATATTTCTACAATATATATATATATTATATAATATATATATATTAATATATATATATTTTTTTTATTTTATTATTTTTAATATTGTTTGTAAGCCATAATGTATAATTTAGAGTATTATTTGTATAAAATTCAAAAGAGTATGATTAAATACATAGATAAAAAAATAATAAAAAAAAATAAAAAAAAAAAATAAAAAAAAGTATCAAGAAATTAAATGACTGGCATTGCATCTTAATGTCTACTGCTTATTATTTATCTACTATTATTATTATTTTTTATTTATTATATTATATTATTATTATTATTATTATTGGTTTATTTTATTATGGTAGTGTTAATTATAGTCAATATTATTTTAATTTTTATAATTAAATTATGATTTTTATTTTATTAATATTTATTTATTAACCTATTATTATTATTATTGTACATTATTATTATTATTTTTTTTTTTTTTTTTTATTAATATTATTATAAATAATATTATAACTTATCATTATTATTATTATTATATTTTATTATTATTATTATTATATTATTATTATTATATATTATTATTATTAATTTTTTTATTAATAATAATAATAAAAAAAACTATTATTTTCTTATATTTAATTATATATATTATTATTATATTTTTTATTATTATATTATAATAATATTTATTATTATTATTATTATTATTATTATTATTATTATTATTATTATTATTATTATTATTATTATTATTATTATTATTATTATTATTATTATAATTATGATTAGTATATTTATTTTTATAGTTTATTATTAATATTATCAATTTTAATTATTACTAATGTTATTATTATTATAATTAATACTATTATTATTACCTTTTTATCTTTAATAGAAAATTGAATAGCCATATTAAACCCCCTCAACTATCAGATGGAGGTGTAGATGTTTAAATTCTAAATTCAGACAGAATTAAAGGTTCTGTATGCCAAGGTGCCTCATGCTTTATATAGTTAAAATCCACAACAAGAGAAGGAATTGATGAAGTGTGTTCCAGAATTACAGGGACAGAGAAACTGAAACACAAAAGTGTTGAATCAATTCTCTGCTTCATTATAAGAGAGGATTAATGAAGGTCTTCGTGGCCTATTGATGCAGACAACCAATATAATAGGAGTTTTAAAGCTCTATTTCAGTTACAAAATTCTAGTTTCTAAGAAAGTCTAAACTTGGTCAGACGAATGTATTTTTCTCTCGCTATTAGGCTCTGTTAACGCTAGTAAGTTTGAAAAATTGGCTATTATCCTTACTTTGATTCTTGATTATAGCTTCGCCAGTGAGCTGTGACGATTATTTTAATAAGAAATGGAGACATTAGGATTGCATTACCCATTTGTAGTTGAAATTAATTAATCGGATGTATGTATTCGACTAAAAGGAAAAGATCGAAGTGAAAGCTAATAGAAAATGATGAAAAGAAAAGCAGCAATTGATTCTTAAAATCCTGTTACAGTCTTGGTAATCTATTTTGCCTCTCTTTCTACTTTGACCCTCTCTTCTTGCCGGAAACTTGCGTT
>SEYY01016280.1:10000-17500 GCA_009176605.1 Armadillidium nasatum
AATGGAGATGGATGGATGGAGTGATAGAAATTTTGGGTGGAAGGAATTTGAGTTTAGAAGAAGGTAGTAGACTTGCGGACGACAGAGTGAGATGGAGGGCGGTGGTGAAAGGGGCTGAAAGGTAGGAGTGGATGTTTTGTGAGGGAATCGTGGCGGGCACCACCCCACGAAAGTGGGAAAGGTGATGGTGAAATAAATAAATTAAATATATATATATATATATATATATATATATATATATATATATATATATATATATATATATATATATATATATATATATATATATATATATATATATAATAATTAAATTAATTAATTAAAATTAAAACGAAACGAAATTAGTCATAGAAATAAAAGAGACAAGCATTTTTATTATTTTAATTAAGTAGTTTTAAAAAATTATGTAATCGAATACGAGTTCGGTTAGCGTCCTTATTAATATTATATTATATATATATATATATATATATATATATATTATATATATATATATATATATATATATATATATATATATATATATATATATATATATATATATATATATATATATATATATATATATATATTATATATATATATATATATATATTATATATATATATATATATATATATATATATATATATATATATATATATATTATATATATATATATATATATATATATATTATATATTATATATGGTGTGAGTTGGGCGTGGTTTAGTTAGCTTAGGGGTGGGGGCCTCTAGGAACTATTGGTATCCTTGGGTAGTAGGTCCCACCGTAAAACGTGACAGTTCGGGGGTGATTGAGGATAAATTTGGAGGAGGTGTCTGGAAGGAATGGGGGTTCAGAGATTTTAAAGGTAAGGATTCTAAATGTAAGAGGGGTGAACAAAGAGAGAAGAGGGAAGAAGGGGGGGTTGTGATGGAGGAAAAGAGGATGGATATTATATCGTTAACGGAAATGAAACTGAAAGGGGAAGGAGATTTGGCATTTGGGAAATATAAAGGGATTTACGCTGGAGTGAATGAGAGGGAGAGAGCAAGGGATTGTGTAGCAAATATTATGAGAGATGAGTGGTGGAGTTGTGTAAGAAGGGAGAGGAAGAATGGGGCCCAGAATAATTTGGGTAAGATTAAGGTTAAGAAGGGAATATTGAGTTTTTATTTGTGTTTATGCACCGGTAGTAGGAGCAAATGAAGGGGAGAGAGAGACATTTAGGGAGAGGCTGATTCATTGTGTGGGAAGTTTTGACGGTAGTGATCATGATTTAAAAAAAAGTTAAAGATGGATGGGAGTAAGTGGAAAGGAAAGGAGGGGAAGGGTGGTGGAGATAGTGGGGGTGGTAAGGTTAGAAGAGGAGAAGAAGAAAGGTGACTACAAAAAGAGGGATGAGGGAAAAATGGGAGGAGGTGAGGGGGAGTGTGGTGGAAGAGGTGCAGGAGGAAGGGAGTAAACTGTAGGGAGCGTTAGTAGAAGTTGCGAGAAGAGTGTGTGGGGTGAAAATAATAGGAAATTAGAAAAGAAAGGGGAGTGAGATGTGGAATGAAGAGTTGGGGAATATAGTAAAAAGGAAAAAGGAGGTCCTTTTACAAGTATATGAACACAAAGGAGGATAAGGTATGGGAGGAGTATAGGTAAAGGTGTAGGGAGGTGGAGAGGGAGAAAAGGAGAGTAAAAGAGGAGTGGGAAGAAAGATGGCAGAAAATTTTAATGAAAGAAGTAAGATGTTTTGGAAGGAGTTAAATAAAGTTAGGAGAAGGAGAGAGGAGCGAGGAGAGGGAGAGAGAAGAGAGTAGAGGAAGTGAGGGAGAAGATAGAGATGTGGTGCAAGAAGAGAGGGTGGTATGGAAGAGATGGAAGAAACACTTTAGTGATTTGTTGACAAGGGATGGAGAAGAGGGAGTAGTGCGGAATAATGAGGAGGTGTTATTAGAAGAATAGGGGAGTATCAGTAGAGAGGAAGTGAAAGTAGTGGTGGGAGAGGTGAAGAAGGGAAATCAGCAGGAATGGATGGTATAAATGGGGAGATGATAAGGGTGGGGGAAGGAGAGATAGTTGACTGGTTGGTGAGAATGTTTAATGTGTGTTGGGGAGAGGGAAGAGTGCATCAGGGGTGGCAAGATGCCTGTATTATGCCGATATATAGAGGGAAAGGGGATAAGATGGTGTGTAGAATTATAAGGGGATAAGTTTGTTGAGTGTAGTAGGGAAAATTTATGGGAAAGTTTTAGTATCGAAAGTGAAAGAATTGACAAGAGAGAGAGAATGGGGAAGGAACAGGATTTTTTTTAGAGAGGGTAGGGGATGTGTGGATCAGGTATTAACACTGTGAATGATTGGTGAGAAATTGCATGAGAAAGATAGACTTGGGTATGTTTGATTTATAGATTTGGAGAGTTTGTAGGAGGAAGTTGTTTGAGGTACTGAGGGAGTGAGATGAAGATTATTGAATGAGATTAAATCATTTTATGAGAGCTGTAGAGCTATGGTAAGAGGAGGGAACTGACTGAATGGTTTAACGTGAGAGTTGGACTGGGGCAGGGGTTGTGTTATGTCTCCATGGTTGTTTAATGTGTTAATGGATGGTGTTGTTAGGAGGATGGAAAGGGAAGGGAAGGGTATTAGGTTGAGAAGTGGAGAAGGTGAATGGGAGTTAAATGTCTTGTTGTTTGCGGATGATGCGGTGTTAGTTCGGAATCTGAGTAGGAACTGAAAATGTAGGTGAAGGAGTTTATGAGGGAATGTGCTTCGAAAGGATTGAGAGTAAACTCAACAAAGAGTAAAGTGATGAGGATTGGGGGCAGAGAAGAGGGGAGGAATATGGGTTGTCGAGGTAGGGGGGGGAGAGAAATTTGAGGAGGTAGAAGAGTTAAAATATCTGAGAATTCTGATGGAGGGAAAAGAGGGAATGGAAGGGGAAATAAAGAATAGTGATGTAGAGAATGAAAGTGATGAGGAAATTGAGGAAAATATGGAAGAAGGGAAGAATATCGAAGAAAATAAAGATAAGAATGTTTGAGTGTGTCTGCCATCTGTAATGTGTGGGTGTGAAAAATTGGATGATGAACGCTTAGACTAGGAAAAGATTAAAAGTTTCTGAGATGAAAGGATTGAGGACTATATATGGGCTAAGGAGGGTAGATAGAATCAGAAACGAAAATATAAGGGGGATGTGTGGATGGAAGAGGGAAATAGAGGGTAGAGCGGAAGAGGGTGTATTATGGTGGTTTGGGCATAATGTGTGGAATGAATGAGAATAGGATGGTGGGTAGAGTGATGAGATTCGAAGTAGAGGGAGGAAGGGGGAGGGGAAGGCCGAGGTGGAGGTGGATAGATGGGGTGAGAGAGATTTTGGAGGGAGAGGTTTGAATGTGGACGAAGGTAAGAGGGTTGCGGAGGACAGAGTGAGATGGAGAGCAGTGGTGATGATGAGAGGGATATAGAGTGTGAATGTATGTGTGTGAGCAAACTGTGACGGGCACCACCTACGAGAGTGGGAAAGGTGAATGGTATTATATATATATATATATATATATATATATATATATATATATATATATATATATATATATATATATATATATATATATATATATATATATATATATATATATATATATATACATACTGCACACTTATATCCAAATATGGGAGAACGCGTTAGACATGCAAATAAATTTCTGCCTTAAGAATTCATTTATAATTATAGTTTTTTTTCGCGCCAAAAAAAAAAAAAATTTCGTTTTTGTTTGTACTTATTTTTGCATCCTTTTCGTAATCCGTAAAGAACAAGACTCAGGGTCGGTCATTTTTATTTCAGTGTCAAAACAAGAATTTGTCATTCGTATACAAAACGTATTTACCGAATTTTGATATTACGTAACGAACTTTTTTTGACGGTTGACGTTTTTGAAAATTCAAAAAATTATTTTTATGACGTCATTATCTTGAGTGTTTGATCGGATGTCAATTCGATAATAAAATGCCAATTAATTTGTGTCATGATTGGTAATTTTTATTTCTTTAAATCCGGCAAGGATTTTTCGCCTTATATATATATATATATATATATATAGCTATATATATATATATATATATATATATATATATATATATATATATATATATATATATATATATATATATATATATATATATATATATATATATATATGTCAGGGGTGAATATTAATATATTTTCGGATTCCGCTGAATTCGGATTAAGGAATTCGGGATATTTATACACTACGATTGGATTCTAAGCTAATAAAAAAAAAAAAAAAAATGTCTTGTGCTATTATGACTATTATCTGACTTTAAAGCTAGACTATTTCTCAGTCCTATTCTCTGGCACTGGGCGTAGCAGCTTTCTTCAATCCTTCTTATCCTCAACGTGAAATGTCTGTCAAACTATTCCTTTTATAATTTTCTCCAACTTCCTTTGACAATATTCAACATTTTTATAGGCTGTGTATCATTTCAATTGGGTCTTTGATTTGATATTTTGGAAAGTTGTGGGAAATAAATTTATAATAAAATTATAATATACTTTTTAGATAAAAATAATAATATTATTATTTTTATTTTTAGTACTGCTTTTATTTTCATTATTTTTATTATTTCTATCTTTATAATAATAATAATAATAAAAAAATAATAATAATAATAATAAGGATTATTACCATTATTATTATTATTATTATTATTATTATTATTATTATTATTATTATTATTATTATTATTATTATTCTTATTATTATTATTATTATTAAAAAATTTTGAGTGTGAATGTAAAAAGGAATGAAAGTGAGTTCTTAATTGTGTTTATGGAGCAAGAAAATATTAAATACTAAATCAAAATTTATTATTATATTTTCCTAATAATTATCATGACAAACACACTCACACACTTTATATATATATATATATATATATATATATATATATATATATATATATATATATATTATATATATATAATATATATATATATATATATATATATATATATATATATATTTATTATTATATATATATATATATATATATTATATATATATATATATATATATATTATATATATATATATATATATATATATATATATATATATATATATTATATATATAATATAAAAATATAATAAAAAAAAAAATAAAAAAAAAAAAAAAAAAAAAAAAATATATATATATATATATATATATATATATATATATATATATATATATATATATATATATATATATATATATATATATATATATATATAATATATATAATATATATAATATATATATATATATATATATATAATACTTTTATAACCTATAAAATTATGCTTACTTTTAATGCCAGACGTACGATTAAAAAATCGCTTTCCAGACGTACGATGAACAAATAATCTGTAAGTGTACCTTTGAGTTGATTTAAAATTTTTATTTTATTTTATTTTATATAAACCATTACTATGGGCAAATTTCTCAGAAAATGTCAACTCCCTTTTCACTCTTTTTACTTTATTACTAATGTTTGTAAAGCTTTCTGCTACAATGATGTATACAAAATTTTGCTTATCTTTAGGTAGTAAATCGTAAATTTTATTTGGCTATTATTAAAAGAAGCATTGAAACTTTTAATTAAGTCGTGCAAAAAACTTTAATTGTCTTTTATTTGACACAAAAAAAAATTTCAGGTTGCCAAATATTTTTTATCATTTTATGAATATATTTTTTTTTCCTTTCCTCCTCCTCCTCCTTTATAATAATAATAATAACTAATAATAATAATAATAATAATAAAATAATAATAATAATAATAAATAATAATATGAAATACTAATATTAAAAAAATATTCCCTTCTTTATATAATAATAATAATAATAATAATAATAATAATAAAATAATAATAATAATAATAATAATAAATAATAAGTAATAATAAAATAAATAAAAAAAAAAAATTAAAATAAAAAAAAAAAAAAAAAAAAAAAAAAAAAAAAAAAAAAAAAAAAAAAAAAAAAATATTAAAAATATTTGAAATATTAATACTTCTAATAATAATGAAAATAACCGAATGATAATAATAAAAATAGTAAGAGTAATAATTTTAATAATATAATTATGGCAAAAATAAATTAACAATAATAATAATAGCGATAATTATAATAATATATAATAATAATAATATAATAATAATAATAAATAATAATAATAATAATAATAATAATAATAATGATAATAATAATAATAATTAACTATAATAATAATTAATAATGATAAATAAAAAATGTAATGATATTGCAAATAATAGAATTAATAATAATAATAATAATAATAATAATAATAATAATAATAAAATAATAATAAAATAATAATAAAATAATAATAATAATAATAATAATAATTTTTAAAAATAATAATATAGAAAAAAAAGAAAATGGAATTGGAACTTTTTGGAATTTTAATGTTCAAATGAACATTTCAAATTACGTAGATTTTCATTCTCAAATTTTTTTTTTTTTTTTTTTTTTTTTTTTTTTTTAAATCGGTTAAACTTGTTTGAAGATAAATAAATCTTATTCTTTGCACTTTCGCTTTTGATAAAAAAGGAAGTTCTGTAAATCTGACTTATATATGTACACTGAGAAAAGCATATTTTTTTAAAAAAAATAAAAATATTTATTTTAGTTTTAAAAATATTTTTTTATTTAAATTTATGGGACAAAACTAAATATTTTTAGTTGAAGTATATTTTTATTATAAAAAAACTATCTTTAAATAAAAAAAAAATTTTTTTTATTATATAACAATAATATTTTTGTAGTAAAATATTTAAATATTTCGATGAAACAATAATATGTTTTAACATGAACTATTATAAATTTTATTAAAAATATACTAATTTTTAGTTAAGAAAAAACTATTTTTGAGGGAAAATATTTATATATTTTGATGAAACTATAATAGTTTTATCCAAAACAATTATATATTTCATTAAAATTATTTGACTTTCATTAAAACTATTATAAATTTCAATAAAATTAAATATTTTTCGTTAAATATTTACTTACAAATTAATAGATTTTATACATTTTCAATTTAAATAATTTAAAAAAAATTGATCAATTTGGAAAATAATTAAGTTAATTTGAACTAATGATTTAAATTTTAATTATCTTAATAGCTTCTGCAAAAATCAATTTTAATTGAACGTTAATTTATTTCGCCTTCAAAATCAATTTCATAATAAAAAAATTATAAAAATATTTTAATCATTTTAAGTAACCGATTAATTGCTTGCATTTTTTTAAAGCAGTTATGCAATTTTTTAAAAAAATTTTTAATTTATTTAAAAAATTTAATAAATTTTTAAAATAAATAATATTGTTTTAAAATTTTTTTTGTTTTTATTGGTAAAGCTTCTGTGGCCTTAGTGAAAAAAATTTGGTTAGAAAGCTTATTTTTAAGCAATGCCGAAAGTTTTTATATTATTTAATTTAAAAAAAT
>SEYY01016280.1:35000-37500 GCA_009176605.1 Armadillidium nasatum
TATATATATATATATATATATATATATATATATATATATAATATATATATATATATATATATATATATATATATATGTATAATATATAAACTTCAAGAAGGAGGAACTCACAGTACGTTACTACCATTTAAACGTTCTATGGCCTTCATTCTATCCTCTAAAGGTATCAATGCTTAGTTAAATTTATTAATGACGTAATTGGAAGTACTGCAAGCCACTGTGTTCATCTTTTTGTTTTTACAAGCAAAATTTGCATGATGTCTTCCTGTTCAATATACTATCAAGAAGATTGATCTTTCTCCTTGATTACTATATGTCTTTCTGAATCATAGACCTTGGAGGTCAGAGCTTAATATTTATTTGATTTATGGAAAATATTTAGCGAGTAATGGAGAGCCATCACACTGTTTATGTTTTGGTGTGCAGACCATATGTTCAGATAGAAAGTTAGTCAAATGAAATCCAATTAAATAATGATTAAAGTAATTAACAGTTTATGGTACTCAGTCGTTAATTCTAATTTCTCATCAATCTGGAATAAAAAATTTTGGATCATAGTGTCCGAACTATGGATAACTCGAATGGTTTGCAGGAGAGGCCGAAGTTTTAAATCTACAGGTTCGATTTACTTGTCAATAAATCCATAGGAGTTTGGTTGTAAGAACCCAACACATATCAAAACAATTGGAAAAGTACTTGACATGTATTGGTTAGAGGAGAATTAATTGGTATAAAATTAACTGTAAAATTGTATTAATGCTCACACACAGATACTCTATATATTATATATATATATATATATATATATATATATATATATATATATATATATATATATATATATATATATATATATATATATATATATATACATGAGTATATAGATGTCATAAACAAAACAATAATATATAAAAATAAATAATAATAATAATAATAAAAAATAATATTAATAATGATAATAAAAATATTTATATATTAAATTATGTTAAGAAAATAAAAGAGCAAACAAATTTCCAACTAAAATATTTATATAAAGAAATGAATAAAAATATAAAATAAATAAAAGAATTATAAAAAATTTATGAAAGTTTAAAAAAAAAAAAAAAACAAAATAAAAAATATTAAATAATTTCAATAAATAATAATAATATTATTAATAATAATGAAAATAATAATAATAATAATAATAATAATAATAATAATAATAATAATAATAATAATAATAATAATGATAATTAATAATAATGATAATAATAATGATAATAAATAAAAATAATAATAATAATAATAATAATAATAATAATAATAATAATAATAATAAAATAATAATAATAATAATAATAATAATAATAATAATAATAATAATAATAATAATAATAATAATAATAATAATAAAATTATAAGCTGTAATAATAATATTGTTAGTTAAAATAATAACAATATTAATCCGAATAATAATAAATGTAATAATATTTATTATTATTTGGATAATTTAAATTAATTATTGCTAATATTATTTATTATTTATAAATAAAAATAATAATAATTAAAATAATGATAAGGTGACTACTATAACTACAACTTCTGATGCTAATACTACTATTAATATTAAATATGTATAAACTATTTCAATAATAATAATATAATAACCACTACTACTGATAATAGCAATAACAAAACAACCAAAATAATAATTTTAATAATGATAAAATAATAATATTAACAGCAATAATAATAATCACTATATTAATATTAGTAATAATTATAACAATAATAATGATAATAGTAAGAGTAATTCTAATGCCAATAATGCTTATGATAGTAATAGTAAAAATAATGATAATAGTAATCGTTAAAATTATAAACATAATAATTATAGCTTAAATATAATAATAATATTAATAAAAAATAATAATAATAATAATAATAATAATAATAATAATAATAATAAGAAGAAGAAGAAGAATAATAATAATAATAATAATAATAATAATAATAATGAAAAAATAATAATAAATAATAATAAATAATAATAATAAAAATAATAAAAATATTAAAGATTATTATTTTAAAAATGATAATAATAAGTAATAATTAAATAAATAATAATTTTAATAGTAATAAATAATAAAAATGATAATAATAATAATAAAGATAAAACAATAATATTAATCTTAAGTAAAAATACCAATAATAATAATAATAATAATAATAATAATAATAATAATAATAATAATAATAATAATAATAATAATAATAATAATAATAATAATAATAATAATAATAATAATAATAAATAATAATAATATAATTAATAATAATAATAAATAATAATTAATTAGTAATTAATTTTTAATAAAAATAAAAATTAATAATAATAATAATAATAATAATAATTATAACAAAATAATAAAATTATCATTTTAAAATAATAATAGTAAAAAGCAATAATTAGATAAGTAACGATTTTAATGATAATTAATAGTAATAGCTAATAATG
>SEYY01016280.1:52500-57500 GCA_009176605.1 Armadillidium nasatum
CCACTTGTCCCAACGATTTCGTTAGGACAATTTTTGCAGTGTACAGAAGTTGGAGTTCTTTCCTTTCAAAGACAGAGAAGTTTAATCCTTCGGAAACTTCCTCTTGGAAAGTCCTATGGACTTATTAAGTTGAAAACGATATTTCGATTACTTCCTGCATTCACCTAAATGTATTAAAAATAGATGAATAATAATAATAATGATGATAATAATAATAATAATAGTAATAATAATGATAATATTAGCGATAATAATAATGATAATAATAATAATAATAACAATATTATTTATTGACAATAATAATATCAATAATAATAATAATGCTAATAATAATAATAATAATAATAATAATAATAATAATAATAATAATAATAATAATAATAATAATAATAATAATAATAATAAATAATAATAATAATAATTATAATAATTATAATAATAAAAATTTAATAATAATAAAATAAATAATATATAATAATAATAAAATAGAAATAATATATAATAATATAATATTAATAATAATAATAATAATTAATATAATAATAAATAATAATAATAATAATAATAATAATAATAATAATAATAATATAATAATAATAATAAATAATAATATTAATAATAATAATTTAATTATTTTATAAAAATAATAAAAAAAAAAAAAAATTTTTTTTATTTAATTTTTTTTAAAATTTTTTTTTTTTTTTTAAAAAAAAAAAAAAAAAATTTACTTTATTTATTTAAATATTATTTATATTTTATTTTCATTGAATTTATTATTATTAATAATAAATTATTTATAACTAATAATTATAATAATTATTTATTTTTAAATTTATTTACTTTATTTTATTTTATATATTTATTTTTTCTTTGTTATTGCTCAGAATTTTTGGAAAAAAGAAAATAAATGTATTATTATTATTATTATCATTTTTATTATTATTATTATTATTATTATTATTATTATTATTATTATTATTATTATTATTATTATTATTATTATTATTATTATTATTATTATAATATTATTAATATATAATATATTATTATTATTATCATTATTATTATTATTATCATTCTTATTATTATTATTATTATAACAATGAAATTGTATATATTGATTGACTATTATTTTGAGTTATTACTAATAAAAAGTCAAAAAATCCATAAATGGAAGATAAAAAAATTATATTCACTCTCGGGTTCGAATCGGCTTCCCACAGCAAGAGAATTCTGTGTCCATTTTCTTAAACTCTAGCCAATAAATACAATGCAAAAATTGTCCTAACGAGTCGTTGGGACAAGTGACAAAAATGTCGCAACAATTTTTTTTTTTCAGTCATTTTCTTATTAGAAAATAAATCGGTGAAGCGACTTTCTTATGCTTAACATGTCTTTTATCTACTAAAAATTTTACTGTGGCATTTTTGCTACTTGTCCCAACGATTCGTTAGGACAATTTTTGCAGTGTATTCATGACTAAGCCCAAGAGACTACAGAGAGATCTCTTATTTTCTTTATAGTTTTTCTAATAAACTATTTTTTATATCATTTTCAAGAACTAGTTAAACTTTTGCCTTATTTCTTTTAAGTGTGTTTATTGAAGGTTTCCTTTCATATATTTAACTTAGAGAATCTACCTTAGTATAAGATAAATAAATAAATCAATAAATATAAAATAGATACTAAGATCAAAACTCCATTGAGTTCCATCTGATACAAAATTTTTAAGAAAAAAACTTTTTTGTTCAAAAAAAAAAAAATAAAAATAAAAAAAATAGGTAACGAATTTAATATGAAAAAATAGACGAAATAATCCGACCAGCTGATCGAATCACACAAATTGGACATGTGACCTCGTGTGTTGCAAAAGAGTTGCAAACTTTAATGTTATTATTTGATCGTCTGAGCTATTGTGTTAAAAGGATATCAGGGCAATGAAAAACATTTTATGAGTTTTAACTTAAACATTCTCCAGAAGACACAATAGAATTTACTTAGACGTCACAAAAGAATAATAATTTATATAAAGAAAGATGAGACCATTAAAAAGTGATCTAATATTACGAAAATTCTTCCATCTATCTATCTATCTACTTATGCACCTTTTTCTCTATCTATCTATTTATTTATCTATCTATCTATTATTTCTTTATCTATCTATCTATCTATCTATCTATCTATCTATCTATCTATCTATCTATCTATCTATCTATCTATCTATCTATCTATCTATCTATCTATCTATCTATCTATCTATCTATCTATCTATCTATCTATCTATCTATCTATCAATTACCTTTCACTCACTCTCTCTCTCTCTCTCTCTCTCTCTCTCTCTCTCTCTCTCTCTCTCTCTCTCTCTATATATATATATATATATATATATATATATATATATATATATATATATATATATAATTCATCATGAGAGAAAACCCAACAAAATGTTATAAGAAAGCAATTAAATGATGTAAGCATTTACAGAAGGCTGAAGATTTTTATTATTGTGTCGAAAACCTTGAAAGAAACGAGTAATTTTTGGAACAATAGTTTCTCCTAAACTCGTATATATATATAATATATATATATATTATATATATATATATATATATATATATATATATATATATATATATATATATATATATATATATATATATATATATATATATATATATATATATATATATATATATATATATATATATATATATATATATATATATATATATATATATATATATATATATATATATATATATATATATATATATATATATATATATATATATATATATATATATATATATATATATATATATATATATATATATATATATATATATATATATATATATATATATATATATATATATATATATATATATATATATTATTATATTATTATTATTATATTATTATTTAGTTTTATAGACGAAACGACTTTTATAAACTTATAAATTATTTATTAGAATTCATATCTTTTGTATGAAATATTTTCCAACACAAATAACTACAAAATTTGGATACAAAATTTAATATTTTAATATATGTATATTATTCAGTATTAATTGTATTAATTTAATTATTTAAAAGAAAGAATTTTTTTAATTTAATATCTTTATGATAACTTTGAAAAAGTATTTAATATTAGACTATTTATACTGAAGTTTCGAATGTTGTATATATGTATATATATATATATATATATATATATATATATATATATATATATATATATATATATATATATATATATATATATATATATATATATATATATATATATATATATATATATATATATATATATATATAATATATATAATATATATATATATATATATATATATATATATATATATATATATATATATATATATATATATATATATATATATATATATATATATATATATATATATATATATATATATATATATATATATATATTATATATATATATATATATATATATATATATATATATATATATATATATATATATATATATATACATGTTAAAATATATTAAAAACAAAATATAAATAAATTTGTAAATAATTAATAAATAAATATATAAATAAAATGCAAACTATATAATTTCTTGATTTCTATTAAGTATATTAATCATATATTTGACATAAATTTATTTTTAGGACTGAAAACTAATTTCTATTTGACAATTCTACTTGGCAGAATTTCATTTATAATTACATTTATAATTTCATATATATAATTACATTTTGTGGAGAGAATTTCATAATATTAATAAATGAACAATAATATATTTTTATTGTTTTCCTTATTATTATTATTATTATTATTTATTATTATTATTATTATTATTATTATTATTATTATTATTATTATTATTAGTAAATAATGACCATTGAATAGTAAAGTCTTATTTTTATAATTTGGTCTTTATTGATAAATAGAACCTTATCTAAATTAAAATTATTATTTTGTAGATCTATTTTTATTCTGTTTAATGGAAAATTATTGCTCCTGATCATATATATATATATATATATATATTATATATATATATATATATATATATATATATATATATATATACATATATATATATATATATATATATATATATATATATATATATATATATATATATATATAATATATATATATATATATATATATATATATATATATATATATATATATATATATATATATATATATATATATATATATATATATATATATATATATATATATATATATATATATATATATATATATATATATATATATATATATATATATATATATATATATATATATATATATATATATATATATATATATATATATATATATATATATATATATATATATATATATAATATATATATTATATATATATATATATATATATATATATATATATATATATATATATATATATATATATATATATATATATATATATATATATATATATATATATATATATATATATATATATATATATATATATATATATATATATATTATATCTTATGAAGTGATTAACGAGCAAATTCAGCAAGGTGCAGAACAGCACATTTTGCTGAAGGAAGACATTGATGACATTGCATTTACGACAACGAAAAACATCTCAACATAACACTTGAGTCAGAAGATGTGTAAAAATCTTCAGCAATAAAAATATTGGGTAACAATCTTCGTGATAAAGCTTAAATCTTCTGTTTCCCACTCACATGCTTGAAATAAGCATGAAAATGAAATTCATTAAAGGTTATCTTCATCAATGGACGTAATACATCTTCCCTGAGCTCATCAACGTCAATCTCATATAATAAATTTTACAGCAAATTCGTATCTAATGAGATAATCAGCTGGAAGGAGTGAGTGTAATAAATTATAAAAGTAAACCAGTTAGTGCAATGAATATGTGGAAATTTGTCTTTAGTTTGGAACACCCAAGAACAATATCTGGGTTCACATAACGCCCAAACCTTCTCCCA
>SEYY01016280.1:80000-87500 GCA_009176605.1 Armadillidium nasatum
TATTATGTAACTTATAATTATCGTTACATTTATTTTGTCTGGGGAGATATTAAAACGTGTATATCATCATTTACATATTATAAGTGTATCTTCTAATGTTACAACTTCTTTGTCTCACGGCAGTTCTATATGGATGTAAAAGTAATAAAAATTACACAGATTTTATATTATACAAAATACTCTCAGTGACTCACTATCGTATATTATATCCGGTAGAATAACACGAAGATATAACATTCTTTTGAAAGGAAACGCTGCTATCTGAATAGGATTCAGTTATGTCTGAGATGTATGTAAAAACGTAACCTCTATCGTATGTGTGGAATATTTGTACATTATAAAAATATAGACATCAAGTTGAGTGAATATTATATTATAAATAAAATTATATTATTTATTATTAATTTTTAGTGCTAATTCATTAAAAATAAGAATATCATGTCAAAATTATTATTAGGTTAATTTTGTCTAATTTTCTTTATTCAATGTGTTATTTTATTAGTAATCGTATAAAATTAATTGGATCTTTGGCTAAAACTCATACTCTCGTCAGATCATTGAACTTATCTGCTACAGATAAGACGTACACATCATACTTCACATATTCACAGTATACCCCATTATGTAGATTTATATAACTTGGTATTAGAATGTTAAGAATTATTCGAGTCAGAAATATAGTATCCAAGTACTTAATACACAAATTAACATAGACGATATTCTAATACACAGAGAGTACAATCGGTCGTAACTATAATGATAGTAAAATAGTTATTCTCGGAAAGCTTCTTCTTATTAATAGAAGTTGCGGAATGACATAGATATAGGTACCATATTTTAGGGATTGGACAAGAAAACATTAAAGTTTTAAAATTTATCCCAACAAATATAGGTATATACCAAGGACACTTAATCATTTCAAAGATATGTATTCGTTCTGTTATAAATTTATTTTATGAAGTTTAGTTAATTTATATAAAGAACACAATAAAAGGTCAGCTTATGAGACTCAGACGTAAACATCCACATTCCAAATGAGTTATCAGTCCACCTAGACGAGCATAGAGACGATTATGTGATCACATAAGTTAATATTAGAACACATATATTTTAACGATATACATATATTTTCATGTATCTCTGTAAATCACCTGATAAATGAGTAGTTGAGAAAAAAGAAGGTATTAAACATGATTTTGAAATGATCAGTAAAGGAGCTGTAATAAGAAAAGGATTTTTTCTAATTTATATTAAAGGAATAAAATCCCACATTCTTATAAACACAATACTTTAAATTGTTGGCAGCCAATTAAACTTGGGGACTTTATTATAATCACTATATTCTTATATCTATTATCACAATTAAAATTATTATTATTAAATTTGGTTCAGTGAGTAAAGCAGATAATGGGAATGCCAAAAACACAATACCTGAATAGATAATTGCACAAATACAATCACATCACAATGAAAAGATAAAAAAGAATTATAAAAATAGTAATAATTCTAAATGAATAGAAAAAAATAAACCTACATTATTAATATAAAATTACTATAAAACTAACTCTATTGAAATATAATAGTAATATTATACCACACAGATAGGAACAATTAATAGATTGAAAATACGTGAAACAGTGTGTTAAATATTATTTAATTGAACGAGAATTTTTAAATAGTTATTATTATACGATTTTCGGGGAGGAATTATGGTTAAACTAAAGATAGTATTAAAATAACATAGCTAGATTATCATATCACATACAAACATATTATAAGTATATAAACCATGAGTAAATAGAGAAGTAGACTATATAGAAATGTATATTTAATATTTCAAATTTATTTAATATTTATAGTATTATTCAGAAAGCATCTATTTACACAGCATTATACCAGAGAACTTTATTCTTATAGGTAGGCTTCTAGATAATCATTCAATGATTTCATAGAGGAGAATAATGGAAACATATAAAAACCAAGAGTAGAAATATAACATGAGAAACTATTTAATTTTTGAGAGTAAATTGAACAACTATGAAAATACCGAGTGTATCTGAATAAAAACAATAGAATAAAAATAATAATAATTATAATTAAAATTAAATTACTTTCTGACTTGCATATGAGAGTCCCACACACCGCAACATTATAGCAAATTTTCATTATACTGAGATTGTTGTGAGTACATTCTAAACCTAATTATTCTGGTTTTGAATCATACATGTCTTTGCTAGGAAACAGCTCACAGTGCCTAACCGCTCGTGGTGACTCACATATTTATTGTCTTAATAACTATTCGTTCTATCAATTAATAATAATATTACAGAATTATATAGGTTCGGAGAATTTAAGTTATTAAATAAGTTTGAGTATTATAAAATTACGAGACTATATTACTCTTTTGTTTTTAATTTTAAAATCTTTATAGAGTATTTATTATTAATTAGGAATTATTATTTTAGTATTTAATATATAGTTAATGAATTGAGATTAACAGATGTTTTAAACACTCATCTATTTATACTATTAGTTCAACATAATTACACAGTACATATGTGACACTCATACGAAATATAGAAATTCTATATTGCATATCATTACATAATATATAATAATCGATATTATATATATACAATGGATTATTTAGTTATTAAATAATCATTACATTACATATAACTTCTTCAGGATCAATATATATAGGAATAGATTACAATAATAAAATGTACAAATTCTATGAAATTACGATTATATACATCAAATTTTGAGACATAAATCATATCAATAAGGATAATCACATTATATATATAGTAATAAGAGGTGGATAAGATGCAAGTATATAAATAATTTAGTTTATATATAATATATAAATACATGAACTATAATATGGCATTTAAATAATAAAATATATCAGGTGTGTATATATAATTAATAGATTGAAAAGTAAAATGTAACATTTATATATTGCACAAAATTACACTCTATATTGTAATAAAGATAAACTACAATTCTTTAAGAATTGGAAAAAATTGCATGTTGAACATTAATAACTGTTAGGTAGATATCATATTCTATATATAATTAGAAATAATTTTAAATATTTTATCAACCGTGAATTATTTGATAAAATATATTCTATCAGTAGCGTATGAAATTAAAAAATACCATAGATCTGATATATATAGTAAGGTCAAACAAATAAATATAGAGTTTAAGAGAAATAATAATATTTAAGATTAGAGAGAGAAGAATGATATTCTATTTATTCACTAGATAGTACTAGTAATTGTAAGTCTACAGAGTACAGAAATAAGATTAATTACACTTCAAGAATGAAAATATAATATCATAATAATAATAACTACATCAATAAAGAATGAATTATAATTAGAGATAATGAATTCAATGGATACACCATATTATAGGTAGTAGAAGTAATGCATTAATGAATACGATTATAGTGAATAATTCAGTGAAAATGACATAATCACATAATACATTTACATCACAGTAAATCTGAAAGAAAATATTCGATAGTGAGAACATCAATAACAACTGAGATAGAAAATATATAATCCAAGAGTGGATACCATAATAAATATATCAAAAGTAAAAATTAAGATATATAATAATAATAATAATACACAATTAAACTAAAATTAGGAATTGATGTTAGAACATTCATCGACACAAATACACTCTCCAATAAGAGAATTCAACAATGAGATACATAAAACACTCAGACAGACCATTAATAAAGTAATTAAATATATTACATATAAAACAACTCGATTAAAGTTTAATAATATAATATTAATACTTACTATTGTAAATATATATAGTAACATCCATCATATGACAGTAAGGATTGTTAGTCTCCTATAATAAAACTCAATCTATTCCAACAAATTAATATAAAATAATTCATCACTTGTGAATTGAGGTAAGGGAATGAGCAGAATTATTTAAAAAAAAATAATAAAAAAAAAAAAAAACATTATTATTATTATTAAATAATATAAAAATAATTATTTTACGAAAGGTAGATAAACTTCAAGAAGCACCATATATTGAACCTCTATAAAAGGTCAAATAGTGGATACATCTAGAGAGCTATATCTAATACAATAAATTATAATAATGCAATATGATAGCAAATAAATTAGAGCACTAAAAAGTGTCTAGAGTTGCATTAATAATAATGGTGCCAGGAAATAAGATTATTATTTACACAAGGAGAAGTGCTTTATATATGAATGCTAATTTGACTATATTCATTAAATTTGGATTATTTACCAAAAATTATATATTTTATATATATAGTATAATAATATAAATATTAATATATATATATTAATAATAATATAATAATTAAAATAAATCAATAAATAAATAATATATAATAATAATAATTTATTATAATATTAATAAATGTGGATAATAATGGCATCCAGGGCAATCGCATCAGATATAACTCGCATGCGCGGATAGACTGGAAACATATCACGCAATCAATAAATCAACATCCCGCATAATCACACGTGGATTATATTTCACATGAGAGGAGAATTTAAACATTCCATCAATATCGCATAACTCGAGCACTTTTTGAGTGAATATACACCACATATATCATTAACTATCAATAGCATCCCACGTACATTACATAATAAATATCCTCAAGCTACTATACATAAAATTCAAACATCCAGGACTATTATTCCTCGGCACTGCTACTACTAAAATAATAAATAATCCCTCTCAGGCAATAAAGGCACGCACTACCTTCCAAAATCGGAGCATTGGGCATCATCCGCATAAGTGGCCTCACCACTCCCAGAGCATTATAACTCCACATGCACCATTATCAGAAGAGTTAATTGAACATAATCCGGAATATATATATATCTCAATTCACTAATATATATATATATATATATAAATATATATATATTATATATTAATATATAATATATATCTATATATTTATATATAATATTTTATAAATATATAATATATATATATTAATATATTATTATTATATTATATAATATATATATATATATTATATAATATATTATATTATATATATATATATATATATTATATTATATATATATATATATATATATTATATATATATTATATAATAATAATATACTTATTATATAATATATTATATATTATATAATATATATATATTATATATATTAATAATTTATAATTATATATATATTATATATTATATATATTATATATATATATTATTTTAAATTAATATATATATATATATACTATATATATATATATATATATATATATTATATATATTATAAATAAAAAAAAAATTATTATATATATATATTTATATTATATATATATATATAATATATATATATATATATTAATATATATAATATATTAAATTTTATTATTATGTATTATTATTATTATAATTATATATATATATTAATATATAATATATTAATATTTTTATAAATAATATTTAAATATATATAGAGAGAGAGAAGAAGAAGAGATATTATATATATATAATATTATTAATATATATAATATATATTATATATTATTAATATATATATACTATTATTATTATTAATATTTTATAATATATATAATATTGTAATACTATTAATTTAATATATTTATATATATTAAATATATATATTATATATTATATTAAAATATATATCGGATATTGTTAAGATACAAGAGTTGGTAATAGGTTGCGATAGTGTATCACTTATATCTTGGATTATGTGTCTTATTTTATATAGTCGCGTTATATAATAAGAGGTAACGAATATTTATTATGGGAATACATTGAGTAATTATCCTCTCTGATCGTTATAATTTCTATAATTACCTATATCTCATCATATTGGTATTTACTTTCGAATAAATATATGAAGATGAAGAGAGATAAGGAATGTAGTAATTTTCATCAGATTATTAGCAGATTTATTGGAAGGGTGAAGTTATGTTAGACTATAGTGATATTGTCTAACACATTATTGCAGGACCTCAACTCCGCGTGAATTGCTGTTCATGGCTGAGAAGTATATCCACTGCGAATGATAAGATATTAGATATATCACTTTGTGAGGAGTTTATGAATGAAGTGAGATGTAGCAATACAACGTAGGTTGAATTACATATCAGCGAGAAGAAAAAGTTATGAGGATTGAAGGGGAGGATGAGTGAAAATATATATATTGAGGTAAGGGAGGATAGTAGTGAGTATTAGTTAGATAAGTGTTAAATATGATGAACTAGAAGGGTAAGGTGAATTAATTTAAATATCTATGTATTTTATAGTTGGGTGAGTGGAAAGGTATAGTGATGGTGAACGAGTATAAATGAGTATAAAAGAATCAAGAGTGGATTTAGAATAGGATAATTGAATAAGTATATTGGGAGGGCCTAGAATAAAGTATATGGAAGAATAGAGAAAAAATAAATTCTGATAATATAAGAAAATAAATAAAGATAGATTAGTATTTGAAATCATACATTAGTTTTTATAATATTATCATACTCTTCTGTTATTTTGATTTAATATAATTATATGTGAAACAAGACGTATTAATAAGTTGATAGTCTATTACGGTAGAAGAAATAGTTATTGCAATATATTATAGTATTACTTTTGAGTGTGAATAGTAATGAAAGATAATATAAATGAAGTGTAAGTAAGTACTTAGTATATATATATATTATACTATATATTAATATGTAGTATTTATAGAGCCGCAGGAGAGAAGAATGAGAGAATTTCATCCGGTGTATAGTCATCTAGCGATATATCAGTTAATGATTTGCGTGCAGAGATTGGAATTCAGTAACTTACTGGAGACCTGTTATTATTTGAAGGATCAACAGACGCCGTCAGGGCACGTATCCCTCGGAGTCGATGATAAGAAAAAAAATTCGGCAAGAATGATACGCGTCAAAAAGGATCAGGAAAGATATGTGAGGAGAGAGTGATCAAACCCTGAGGCATGCTCACCGGTAAACATTTCCTGACGAGTTAGACCATTATATTTGAGGGTGTGACACGGGCCCCAGGGGCCACCACTTACTAGTTAAATAGTTCAATTTCGATGGGTTTGAACCCCCCAAAATGATGTCAGGGGACCAGAGCTGTGATTGTTAGGATTTCGAGCAATAAAATGATTTATCAGAGTATGTCGGAGGATCATATACTCACAGTTTTGAGAACTTATCTATCTATTAATTACCCCATATAGGGAGTCATGCAACGGCCTATATATTATAATAGTGATATGTATATAAGTGCTTAATGGTAAACGTTTTATAGATCCGTAATAGTATGTTAGATATGATTTGATAGGAGAGGAGGGGTAATATAGCTACGTTAAATATAGTGGTAAAGTAATATGGATTTAGATATGAGTATAGTATATTTGAGATAGTATTGTATATTTATTGTGAGTAATTTAGCATAAGAGTAATATA
>SEYY01016280.1:92500-97500 GCA_009176605.1 Armadillidium nasatum
AGGCTGGGAACCTTTTAAACCAGTTTTTTTTTCTTCCCAAATACGGTTGCAGGAATATGAAGTTTCTGCAGCCGACACCACCCTGCATCTTGCGGGATACTGTGTAGAGTGTATATATATATATATATATATATATATATATATATATATATATATATATATATATATATATATATATATATATATATATATATATATATATATCGGCATATATATATATCGGTATCCACCACGGTATCGGTACGGCAGAGTCATTTTCAAGGAGGGAGCATAATAAAAAGATAAAAGAAAACCCACCCAATTTCGAACGTAAAGTAGATCCCTCAGGTGGGCGCAAACAGAGGATTTAAAAAGAAGTAAGCTAAATACAGCAGGGAAAACAGACGAAGGTAGGGAGTTCCTCAGAACAGAGGTGGCTGGAAAGAAGGAGGTACCACAACGTCGCGTCACAGAGAAAGAGTCAAGGGAGTTTGAAAGTAAGGGACAGTCTATTAGTCTTTTGGCCTTAAACTCAACCTTATCCAAAAGAAGGGTGGAACCGGAACCACCCCAAATGTGAGAACAGTACTCCATACAAGGACGGATAACACCATTATATAATTGGAATAACCTTGATTGGCAGTTCATCTCCCCCACTTACATCCCTTTCCCCTTCCTCCCCCATTTTTCATCTATAACACTTTACTCTTTCCTGTGCTCACCCTTAAGCCTAACACATCACAACTTTTTACAAACTCTTCCACCAATACCTTCCTTGTGTCTTAGACAACGGTACGTCATTCTCATATAAGAACGCATTCATATTCCTAATTTATATATATATATATATATATATATATATATATATATATATATATATATATATATATATATATATATATATACTTATAATGTTGATTTTCTTCTAGCTCCCAATGTAAAGCCGGTGAACTTGACTTCCTTTCTCACTCCTGATTAAACAGTGTGTAACCTTGAACAGATTTTACATTTCCTTTCCTGAATCTTCAATCGTCTTGAAGATGAATCCATCATTCTTGACCTTTTCTTAACTTCTAATCTTCCTTATTGTACAGATAAACTTTTCCGCCTCTCGTTCATTCCTGTCACCTTCTTATATTAACATTTTTTCCCGTCTAATCAAGGTTTCCTTAAGAAAATCCCTGTCTAAGAAAGGGAAACCTTTTTTTTTAGCACTTCATTGTGGTAAGCTGGTCATACTTTTTATTTACCTTAGAATGGTTAATACTTCTGCTGGAGGGGTCATTTTCGAAGTTCTCGGATCTCATAACTGAGTAAAATATGTACTTTATTCTATTCTATCCATTTAAAATTTAATAATTTTGTTGGTGTTTGCTTGCTCTCCTGCTATTCGAAGACAGGTGATCTGTCTTCAGGAATTACCATAGTCTTAAAACTCCAGAATCTCCTGCTTCTTTTCATCTTTTTATCTCATTCTTGGTCTAAAAAAAATTGTCTTGATAAACTTACAAAAAAAAAAAAAAAAAAAAAAAAACTTTTGTTATGGCTTTTGGTCAGGTACAAGTACTGTATGTTCGTTTCGGTACCAATACTCTACTGTAAAAGATCCTTATCAGACAATACCTGAAGATATTTGGAGAGATATCTAACTACTGATATAAAACTATTGAGAATAATAGTCAGGTTCATATAAAATTTTATGACCCATACCATCATCTCCTAAAATATTTCCTTTCCCTCCTAAAACACCAAATAAATAAATTTATATATATATATATATATATATATATATATATATATATATATATATATATATATATATATATATATATATATATATATATATATATATATATATATATATATATATATATATATATATATATATATATATATATATATATATATATATATATATATATATATATATATATATATATATATATATATATATATATATATATATATATATATATATATATATATATATATATATATATATATATATATATATATATATATATATATATATATAGTCTCGAAAGTCTGGAAATATTGGAAATGTCAGTAAATAAAATTTTTTCCTCCACAGAATAAATATGACTTTGTCGAAAGAAGAAAGAATTTGAACTGGTACTTCTAAGAGGACGTGAAGGATTGTCATATCGAAAGGATAGCCGATGAATTTAATGGACGTCACCCACGAAAAGACTCCACTTGGCTTTTCCGTGGTCGCAAATGGGGATGAAAAGCTCAAAGGAACGGGCACTCTCATGGGCAAACCCCGTTCTGGAAGACTACGTGTCCCAGCCGAAATCAAAGAATGTGTCGTGACTAAAATGTATGCTAGCGCCCAAAAAAAATAGCTTAGGAGTACATCCATGGAGCTGGGTGTTCCTAAAATAACCATTTTAAAAGGCCAAAAAATTTTTTCAGCATAAGTTTTAAATCCTGCATCACCTAACGGAGGATGACCGAGATAGAAGGCTTGAGATGCGTGAATGGTTTTCAATAAATTGAGTGAATACAGTCGATTCACCGAAGACTGTGCTGTTCAGCGATGAAGCTTTATTTTATGTGAATGATAAGATCAACAGACAGAAATGTTCGATAATGATCGCAAAGGAATCCATATTTTGTTGGTTATACAATACATGTGTTGGGACCATTCTTCTTCGACATATAACTGATGAGACCTATCTAGCCATGCTGAGGGATCAGTTAATATTACAAATTGAAGGTTTAGGTGAAGAACTTCCTGACTGGTTCCAACAGGATGGCGCCCCTGCCCATTTCCCCAAGGTCGTAAGGGATTGGCTGAATGACATTTTGCTAACGTTATTGGAAAAGGTGATAGTATGGAGTGGTCTCCTCGGTCACCTGACCTTAACCCACTTGAATTTTTTTCTGGGGTATTCTAAAGGAGAAAATGAACTCAATCAAAATCACAAATTAAACACACTTGATTGAACGCTTAAAAAGTGAATGTGCTCAAATAGAGGGCAATTACATCAGGGTCACGTGAAATTTTGAAAGCGCATCAACCTGTCCATCGCAAATGATGGAAATCATTTTGAAGATTTTATTGAATATTCCAACTAAATAAAATGTTATTTATAAATATCATATCTGGAAACCTTTCCTTATTCCCTACGTGTCCACAATTTAGAAACACCCTATATATATATATATATATATATATATATATATATATATATATATATATATATATATATATATATATATATATATATATATATATATATATATATATATATATATATATATATATATACAATGAAAGCAATCCATTATTCCAAAATCTATTTTTCATTTCCAATTACTTAGCTTTTTGACAGAAAAACATTCCTTAAATTTCTTCATCAGTTCTTAACTTCGTATCTCAGAGTTTCGAAACTTGACAAACGAGGCAAAAATCAAAAGAATCAAAAGATTTTTTTTTTTTTTTTGCAAAATAATTTTAATAGTATTCGCCCCGAGTGTATTTTTGAGTGCTTATAATTAGCCTTTTATGACGTTTGACAAATTGGCTATTTTTGTCTTTGAAGCTCATTAATATTAGAGCAATTTATGCAGTATATATATATATATATATATATATATATATATATATATATATATATATATATATATATATATATATATATATATATATATATATATATATATATATATATATATATATATATATATATATATATATATATATATATATATATATATATATATATATATATAATATAGTATGGAGAGTTTTCTTCAACTTTGTAAATTTGTGTCAAGCATTCATATAAGACATAAATATTAATCATTTGTCTGTAAAAATTAGAGATTTATGATAAAATGAGGCACTTATCTAAATCTAGTGAAGCAGATTACAACTTATCCTTTACTTAAAAGGATACATTTTAGATACATTTTATATATACTCATATATATATATATATATATATATATATATATATATATATATATATATATATATATATATATATATATATATATATATATATATATATATATATATATATATATATATATAAAATGTATTCTAAAATCTTTATTTGTCAACAGGTTGACTGATTGCATGCAGGATGAGTGACTGCATGCATGTTGGGTGATTGCATGCTCCTAACATGAGATGATATGTAGAAGCTGTTAGGATAAATTGAAGCAGTTTAGGAAAGATTCGGTTACGTTCAAAAGCACAGGTTTATTAACCACTGGAAAGTTAATAGAATATTTCATGAGAGCTTAAAATCATATTTTTAGATTAAAATAAGAGCTTGTTTCCTCACATCAAAATATTTTTTTTTTTAATTAACTTGATATTAATAAATGCACTTAAAGATGGAAAACATTCACATGTTCTACTAAAAGTCTCCTTGAAAAGATGAAGAAGAAAAGATGTTCAACATTCGGTTGAAAGATTTAAGGCATTAATTGTACCGAATAATTGAAGTTTTTGAACAGATGTATTAAGATTGTATTAGTGAAATTGGTTTTTATCTCAGACGTTGACAATGAAGCACTTCTGCGATGCCAAGTGTTTTATAAATATATATATATATATATATATATATATATATATATATATATATATATATATATATATATATATATATATATATATATATATATATATATATATATATATATATATATATATATATATATATATATAGTTAGTTAGTTAGTTAGTTCGCCAAATTATTTTTTTAAACCCTCACCTAGGGGAGGACAAGTCGGGTGAAGGGGAGTGTGTAATGTTTTCCCGACCAGTGGTGCCACCCAGATTGGTGATTTGGTGTACAGTATTCTGGGGTTGATAGCAGCCCCTGCCACGGTCTTTCAAGTCCAGATTTCCCAACCATCTGTGGACGTAGTTAGTTTTCTATACTCGGAAGACCTACTGCGCATGTGGCAGATAGGAGTGAGTGTTTGTTTTTGTCATTATAGGTTGTATTTGTATGTGTTGGCTGTGTTTTTAGCTGAGGTGT
>SEYY01016280.1:107500-110000 GCA_009176605.1 Armadillidium nasatum
ATAATATATATATATATTATATATATATATATATATATATAATATATAGTGTGTGTGTGTGTGTGCGCGCGCGCTCGCGCGTGTGTGTAAGTGTACTGTATACCACTCAAATATATGAACGAAAATTATTTTAATTCTCAAATGGCTTCAAATTTCAATTCATTATGGATATGACTGTGGGATTTGACGTATCTTAAAGATAAAGATCAAATATCAACTCTTTGATTGTTAGGAATTATTTCTTTTGTAATCTCTTGACAATTTAATATTTTTTTTTAATTCGATATTTTATTATTAATTCTTTTTCTGCAGTTCAATTCATATATATTTTGGCCTTTAAAATTTTAGTTCATTTTCTCTCTTGACAATTTAATATTTTTATACAATAGTTTATTGTCATTCTTTTACTGCGGCTCATTGTTATATATCTGAGGCATTTAAATTTTATTTCTTTTTCTCTCTTGACAAATTAATATTTTTCTCCAAAAGTTTATTAATTATCATTCTTTTACTGAGACTCATTGTTATATATCTGTGGCATTTGAATTTTACTTTTTTTTCTCTCTTGACAAATTAATATTTTTATTCAATAGTTTATTATCATTCTTTTACTGAGGCTCATTGTTATATATCTGAGGCATTTAAATTTTACTTCTTTTTCTCTCTTGACAATTTAATATTTTTATACAATAGTTTATTGTCTTTCTTTTCCTGCACTTTGTTAAATATCTGAGGCCGTTAAATTTTATTTCTTTTTCTCTCTTGCCAATTTAATATTTTTATTCAATAATTTATTACCTTTCTTTTTCTTCAGCTAGGTTGATAAATATTTGAGGTATTTTAACTTTGCGAGATATTCAAATTGACCTTATCTTGTTACTGATTTTTACAAACAAATGACCTTTCTGATGATAGACTTAGACAACAGAAATGAGAATAACCGATGTCTGTTTGGGTATAACCTTCAAAGATTCTTGGGTATTACCTTCAATGGGCATATAGTAAGAGTTTGTTTTCTCTTCGCAGTTGGCAAAAAAGGCAAAAAATCTGGACAATTTACATTATTTTATTTTATTTTACCATTCACCTTTCCCACTTTTGTAGGGTCGTGCCTATCACAGTTTGTTCACACCCACACATCCACACCCATATAAATATATATATATATATATATATATATATATATTATATATATATATATATATATATATATATATATATATATATATATATATATAAATATATTTATATATATATATTTTATTTCTAATTACCAAAATAATTTAATTAATAAAATTTGATATAATAAAGATAAAAATCTTAAATTTCTTACATGGTAATAATCCTTTTATTTCTTTTATTTTATTTTTATTTTTTTAAAATTTTTTTATTTGTTTATATTTTCTGGTAAAACAAGTTCCTAAAAATAAATAATAATAAAAAAAATAAAAATAAAAATAAAAATTAATTTCAAATATTTTGGAAAGTCATAAATTATTTTTAAAGATAAATTTAAAGTATCATTTTCTTTTTTTCCTTTTTGTTATTTTTATTTATTTACTTACATTTCTTAGATCTTTAGAAACCTGATGATAGTGTAAGGTCATTAGTGAAAACTTCTAATAAAATTATGTAAGCAAAATATTGAAAGGGATATATTATATATATATATATATATATATATATATATATATATATATATATATATATATATATATATATATATATATATATTATATATATATATATATATATATATATATATATATATATATATATATATATATATATATATATATATATATATATATATATATATATATATATATATATATATATATATATATATATAATTATATATATATATATATATATATATATATATATATATATATATATATATATATATATATATATATATATATATATATATATATATATATATATATATATATATATATATATATATATAATTATATTATATATATAATTATATATATTATATATATATATATATATATATATATATATATATAATATATATAATATATATATATATATATATATATATATATATATATATATATATATATATATATATATTGGGTGGTTAAATTGTATGGGCCGATGTTGAATGTGAAACACACCTAAACGTCAAGTTTTTTACTGCATTTCATTTGACTTTTTTCAATTTCAGACTTACTCAATTTGAACCATGGAAAGATACACAATGGAGCAACGTGTTAAAGTTATTCAGGCTTATTATGAAAATGGGCGTTCAAATCAAAATGCATATCGTGCACTTCGTGATTTTTTTGGTCAATTTAATCGTCCAAATGTGCGTACAATCGGAAAAATCGTGAAAAAATTTGAGCAAACCGGGTCTGTAGGAGATTTGAAAAGACCAGTGCATGCTCGTACAGCAGAAAATATTGCTGCTGTTCGCGATAGTGTGACTAAGGAGCCATCCACTTCAACTCGTCGTCGTGCCCAACAATTG
>SEYY01016281.1:0-27677 GCA_009176605.1 Armadillidium nasatum
CTCATTGTTTAGATCATGCTAACAAAAAACTATTTAAATGTGAACATTGTGATTTTAAAACAAATTACAAACGTTCTTTAAGAAATCACAAGTTGAAGTGCTTAAAGAATCAAAAAAACAGTCTTAGTGAATGTTTTGGTATAGCATTTGATAAGAATTTGGATTATCACTTTTATCCTTATCTGAGATAATTAATTTGATATTGCAATAAGGCAAGTCATTGGATCATAATACTTCTGATGAAACCACTACAGAAATTTTTAAGTGTTTGGAGTGTCCATTTGAAACCAAATCAAAAAATCCTCAATCTTCATTCACAAATCCATGTTGAAGTTAAAAAATGCACAGAATGCAATTTTGAAAGTAAGGATACAGCGACATTCAAAGATCATATAATAGTTCACTTTAAACAAAAGAATATAGAAGAACAAAAAATGTTCAAATGCAGTGATTGTTCATACAAAACCAAATATAAAGAATCACATTGATGCCCACTGTGCAGAACATAAAAATATTAAATTATTCAAATGTGATGATTGTGATTTTGAATCAAATTATAAAAAGGGTTTAAAACGTCATAGTCTTAATCATTGCTTAAAGAAAGCTAAATTAAATTCCAACAAAAATTGTGTTGTTAATCAATTCAAAAAAAACAGAATTTTCTTCTTTATCTTTATCGGAGATAATGCTTTTAATTTTCAATAAAGAAAAAATTATTGGAAGAAAATGCTTCTGTTCCATCTCATGCAGAACCTTTAAAATGCTCTAAGTGCAACTTTGAAACTGAAAAATCCAAAGTATTTTGAATTTCATTCACAAATTCATTCTGAAGTACAAAAATGCCCTGAATGTGGGTATGAAAGCACTAATGATACAGAGGCATTCAAAGATCATCTGATAACTCACTTAGGTCAGTCCAGAAGTGATATTGAATCTGTTCCTTACTCCTTCAAATCCAACAAAACTTTTAAAGAATACTTTTCTAATGAAGAACACAGCGAAGTGAAAATGAAAAGAGAGTATGCTTGTGATGTGTGTGATTTTAAAACTGAATTTTATCCCAGGTTTGTCTCTCATTTACTACTACATAATAAAGACAAAACCGATTGTGGTTATATTTCAACTAATTTGGACAACATAAAGGTTTACACTTTGTCTGATATAATATCAATGATTTGTGATACGATGAGAAAGAAGTAAACCAAGATATAAAACTTGAATTCAGAAACAAAATTGCATAAATGCTCTCAATGCAGTTTTGAATGCAGTGATGAAGTGCAACTTTCTCAACATTTGTCTTCTCATTCCACTGAAGAAAAGTTTATTTGTTCTCAGTGTAGTTTTAAAGGTACTAACCAAAGTGATCTTGATTCTCATTTACAAACTCATTCTACATTTAAATGTTCAAAATGTTTGTGTGAATTCTCCGATATTGTCTCATGGAATTCTCATAGATGCGAGCTCAAAAGTGATAATGTCTTTAAATGTTTAAGATGTAATTTTGAGACTAAAAACAAAAAGCATTTTACTCTTCATTCTCAAATTCACGCAAAACTCCGAAAATGCACCGAATGCGATTTCTCACATTTACGCCGAAATAAATTTCAGTCTCATCTTATGACTCATTTACCCAAAAAGTTATACTCTTGCACTGAGTGTGGTTATAAAACAAATCTTATTCATAAATTAAAAGTTCACTTTTTAAATCATGCTGGTAAAAAAGTATTTCATTGCCCTAAATGCGACTATAAAACAAATCACAAAGCAAATTTAAGAAATCATATTGAAAATCACTTGGAATTTAAATCTTATAGATGCTCAGAATGCAATTATTCTACCAGTCAGTCGTTTAGCTTGAAACTCCATATTCTTGATCATAGTCAGAAGAAACTGTTCTTGTGTTCTGAATGTGATTATGGTTGCAATAGTAAAACTAGAATGAGTCGCCATGTATTACAACACTCCAAAGAAAAACTATTACAAATGTTCAAGATGTGATTTTGAAACTAATTATATAAAAAATTTGAAAGATCATGAGGCCAGACGTCATGGTGGCTCATTTTCATATGCTTGTTCTCATTGTGATTTTAAATGTTATAAGCGTTCATCATTAAAACGTCATTCTGTAATACACAGTAACACCAAATTATTGAAATGTCCAGAATGTAGTTACGAATGCAAAAAGAATCTGAAACTACATATGATTAACATGCATTCCAAAACAAAGATGTATAAATGTTCCCAATGTAAATATGAAGGCAACCATAGAAGCAACTTCCTTACTCACATTCGTACTCATTCCAATGAGAGGAAATTCTCATGCTCTGAATGTAGTTTTGCTTGTAAATCGTAAAGATAATCTGAAAGTGCATATGACAACTCATTTGAAAGAGAAGTTGAGCTGTGCTGAATGTTCTTATAAGTGCAGTAATAAACAACAGTTAAAGCGACACATACTCAGTCACTAGAAAATTAAGGGAAAAATTTTAAGCATGGTTTAAAAAGAACAGTATGAAAACTAGCAGTGTTCAAAACCATTTGTTAAGTTATTTATTTTATGTAGGAAAAACAGAGACAGTATGAAGTCATGTCACCCTATTGAGACTGTCCCGGCCAATTTAAAAGTAAATAGTTTTTCATCCTAATAACCCATGGAACAGGCAAAATTCCTGTATATAAAACCAATTGCCACCCAAATTGACCACACCCAAAGGTTTGTCTAGAATTAAAGCTATGGTACATAATAATTTTATAGTACAGAAAAGAATTTACCATGTGCAGTGGCATTGAGGTTAATTTAATAACTAAATACAAGCTTACTGTCTTACATCCAGATTGCATGACTTCTTTTTAACTTATCATGACTCAGGTCTCCCTTCTATGGCATACTATAATGAATTTGTTGATCTCAGAATTATCATGACATTTAAAAATCTTGTAAAACTGTATCATATCACCTATTAAAAAATAGCCTTTCAACAGAAATTATTCCTAACTCTCTCAATCTATCCTCATAACGTTTATACATAAAGCCATAAAACACCCTTGTTGCTCTATACACTTCCTCAGTACATCCATGTATTTTCTTATATGAGGTGCCCAGACTTGTGCATAATACTTCAATACTGGCCTAACATAGCTTTTATACAGTTTAAATATAACCTCCTAGCTCTTGTGTAAACAATTATTGTTAGGTATTATACGTAATATCTGATTGGCTCTATTCCTTGCTTGCAAATACCAGTTAGCCACTTTTAGATTACTGCTAAAAATCACACCCAAGTCTTTTTCTTGGTTCGCATTCTCAATTCATATCATAGTTAAATCTTTTCATTTGAGTAACCTTCATGAAAAACCTTACATTTTTATTCAAATTCATTTGCAATTTATCAGGCCATGCTAGAAGTCTGTCTATTTCTATCCATCATTATGGAAGTAGTATCACTTTTGTACTGTCTGTTAACTTAGAAACCTTAAATATAAATCCATGGTCGAAATCATTTATATATGTGAGAAGCAGTAGTGACACTAACACTGAACCCTGTGAGACACAGTCTTCACCATTTCCCATGATGATTTAATGGCTTTCAGTACATGCTGCCTTTTATTCTTCAACCACTTTAATCTAACCTTCTACCACTCTACCAATACTGCATTGTGATATCTTTTGCATCAGCCTTCCATGAGGTACGTTGTTAAAGTCTTTGCTGAAGTTTAAATATATACATTGACTGATTCTCCCTTATCAGTGTAGTCATTAATATGTTCCATAAATTCTAAAAGGTTTGACTGAATTGATCCATCCTTTCTAAAACAATGTTGTTAGTCATACAGCACCTTATCATCCATATGTTTCTCTATGAATTTTGAGTAATTTTTCCAAAACATTTACAATCAGAGATGTTAATCTAGCTATTCATTAATTTCCTAAATCATCCTTACTACGTATCTTGGTTCAGAGAAAATATGATTGTTTTCATGCCTCAAACACTCAGTTCCTCCATCTCTCTAGTCGACACAATCTTGCACAACTATGATGTCTCCTTCAAAACACTCAACTCAAACCTTCATCTGTTCTTAATATTCTCAGTGTATCCTTTTTTTGTGATCTTTCTTTGAAGAGGTGTTTATTGCTCCTGTATGAAGTATGCTTCACACATTTGGTTTGGTTCCACTCATACAGCTCTTCTTGAGGAATTGGAATCTAGGACTTTTCATCTCATTAGCTCTCCTGCTCTTGCTAATCCTCTCCGATCTCTTTCTACCCAATGAAGTGTTGTGTCACTCTCTCTTTACTATCTCTATTACAACGGACACTGCCCTTCAGAACTCTCTTGTCTCATACTTCCTCCATTGAGAAGAGCTCGTGCAACATGCCTTTCTACTCAGTCTCATCCTTTCTCTGTCCAACTCTCAGATCTCAGACCTAACCGCTATGCTCATTCTTACATATACTCTACTGGTAAACTCTGGAACACACTCCCTTTATCTGTTTTCCCAACTTCCTTTGACTTGCATTCTTTCTAACGCTGTGTATCTGGACATGTTGGACTCCTTCGACCAAGATAGGATTTTTCCCAACTCCAGTGGAATTTGGCAGGCCTCTGAATTTTGCCCACTAGAGGGAATATAAAAAACAAAAAAGAATATCCACAACATATGCTGTTTTCCAGTAATCCGGTACCAAACCTTACTTAAATCAATATGGCTGAGTTAAGATTTAATTTCTTTTACCATCTTTTCAAATTCTGTAAGTCTTTTTATTAAGTACACAGTCAGAACTGTTAAGTTCTAAACTATTACATAATCTTTCTTTAATAGTAAACGTTGACTCAAATAAATATTGAAAATGTTAACCAGTTCCTTATCTGAATTTAAAAAATTTTCATCAATTTGAAATAAACCAATTGTCCTACTCTTATACAGTTTAGTGCGGTTTGTCCACCCATAGTTGGTAATATTGCTTTTGGCTTTTCTTTTATGATAATATTTTTAATAATTATATTTAAATTTAAAGAAGCTTAAAAGCCTTTTCAGGTCCTTATTACTATTTCGTCATTTTCTTTATCTTTCTTATTGACTGGTTAAGTTCATTTCTGATTTTTTTTATACTTCTTTAAATCCTCCTACTACTACACTAATATTTTACAACATCTACGTTTTTATCTGATATCTTTAATCTCTTTATTCCGCCAACTAGATTTTCACCTTTGTCGCTCTAATGGGTCTATTTTTAAAACATATTGACGGAATATTGGAAAAAAAAAAAGGTTTTAAATTTTTTTTTTTGTGATAACCATTTCTGAAATCTAAAACTATTTCCTTACCTTGCAATTTGTGCCCAGATATCATTCAAATTAAATCAAATATTATGGTCAGTAGCCTCCAAATTCTGCTGTACTCACCTCATTATATCTTTCATCATTGTTAATACTAAATATAACAATGTTGAATATCTTATCGGTTTATGGACTACCTGACTCAGAAAGTTTAGTATATAATTTGTAAGTACCAAATTTTCTATGATTCGAACTAATCAAGGAAACTCACTCAATGTCAGGAAAATTAAAATCCCCTGTTATGATTAAGCTTTTTTTTTTTAGTGTGTTATGCTGCCTTAATTTCCTTCAAAGTTTCTACATTTAATTCTTGACTCTAGATAGGAGCTCTATAAAATGCCTCTATTTTGTACAGGTTTTTTTGGCATAAGGAAATCTCCACACAGTAAGCATTATGATTAGTTTCAATTTTACTTGTTAACTCAGGATTAAATTTTGCTTTTAGCAAATCGCTACACCTCCACCTATCCTTCCTCTACCTCCATCAGTTTCATATTCCTGAAAAGTATCCCCATAAAGTGCCTCATTAATCTATGATTCAGTAATGCAAATGATATCCAAATTCTCCTTTAAGATAACTAATCAGCTTATAATTTTTATTTCCAACACTCTGAGCATTTGTGTAGAAACATTTGATATTCAACATGTTCTCACTTGTTTCACTAACTTCTTTATTTATAATACTGTCACTATCAGTAGAACCATGCCCGAAAAAATGCTAAAGTTGAAGTTGATTTTTCCTATGGGTGGAGTCAGAGATAGATATTATGAAGTGTTTTAAATGACAGTTTTTGATTAATTCTTTATTTAAATTTTAGATACTCTGCTAAAAATTCTCTAAGTTCATATTATTTGTGTATTAGTTTTCTCAAATTAAAGTAAGCATTCCTTTACTTCCTCATTTTGGGCCATAAACTATATAGTCGGCAGTCTTTTGAACAATTTTAAGTAGCTAGAACACACTTCATACGTCAGTGTGAAGTTAAAGATAAAAGTAATTTCTTTAATTTGAAGAGAGAGAGGAGGAGTAGTTAAACTGGAGAAAAAAATTCATTCTCCAATGAGTAAGTAAGCAAGAAAGATGTGATAAGTAAAACAAAAACAAAAAATTTTGTAAAAGTGTTGTAAACCCCCCAAAAAATTTTTTTTAAAAGAGTGTCGTAAACTTATCAACTTTGAAGCAGACTGATTTTATATTATATATATATATATATTATATATTTTTTCCGTCCAGTAAAAGTACAATAACCATGATTATAGCTAAATTTAAAAAATGTATAGTGTAAACAAATTAATTTAGAAACTAAAAGTGAAATGAGAAATAGGCATTGGCTTTCTGTGGAAAGAATAGGATAAGATCTCTTGTTATTGAAGAAGCAAAGAAACAGAAATTATATTGAGTTCTTTTTCAGAAATGGTAAATCTTTTTAAAACTGGATGCATCACAAATGAAAACTAATTAAATAGTGATTTATACATTAGCTGTAAAAGAGAAAGAGAGAAGGATTGCATTCAAGTAATTTATTAAAAAAGATGTCTTTTAGTATTGAATGATTTTAATTTCTGTAAAGAACAGATACTTTCAGTTTTCACAGAGATTTCAAGCAACATGATCAATACCATTGAAAACCAAATGAAAATGAATGATGATGGTTATAACTATCTTAATGAGTTTATTGCATCCTCAAAAAAAAAAGACATAGAAAAGGTGCTATTACTGATCAAGCAGTTAGATAAGGTTAAGATTTATTTTATGATAGCTTATGTTCTTGAGCCAAAGCAGTAAAAAGAAATGAAAAATGTAAGCAACATTATAGAATAACTACAAGTCTGACTCCTACTTTTAATAGCCAATCTTCAGTAACCTCGGAATAAGTATGAAAAATTACCGCAAGAAATTAATTGTTACCACCCTTGTGTTTAACCAGAATAATTTGAAGGTTTTTTTATTAAACTTAATTTAAAAGTAATTTTATTTGCTATGCTGAGAGTTAAAAAGATTGATAGAATTTGAAAACCTAAGATAGTTATCCATAAATTATGCAGGAAACTACAATTTTAATTACTGCTTTATCCTCTACACGAGTGTTGAATGCCTCTTTGCTTTTGCCTCATCAAATCTGACTTGAAAGGACAGATGCCATTCTTTTTCCAAGACTCTTTAAGCTTAAAAATAACGGTGTTCTTGGAGAAAAAAAAATTTATTTTACTTTTTTTTTTGGACATCATGGTTTTTAGTAACTTATTATAGTTTTATTATATTAAATCTTAGTCTATAACGATTTTATATACATTTTCTAGCAAATATTTGTGCTTTAAAAACTATAATAGTATGTATTTTTAATAAATTAAGTTATTTTTAAAAATAAAGTAAATTAATAATAAAAATACTTTCCATGTACAACTGTCAGAGTTTATTTTATCCTTTTATGATACTTTTATTCATCAATATTTACAGATTGCTTAACAAATTATTACTGCTGTTGGGTTTTCCTTCATTGTATTTCTCATGTCAGAGCAAGTTATTTGGATAGCAGAAAATATCATTTATTCCCTAAATAAGTTGACTGCGATTTATATATTTCTGTTTTACATTTCAGCTACTAGCATGAGTCAAATGATAACACGGAAGGCAGGAAGTTTTATTGTGTTTGGTTTCCCCTCTGCAGGAATTGCCAACTATTGAACTTCCCACGCGTCTCCAGATTGCAAGACATTTTCTTTTCCTGAGAGAACATACGTATTCCAGCAAATAAGGATGTCATTCCACAGTTAAGTGAGGCTCTTGTTGACCTGTGGATTCGAGCTGGGATTCCACCACAGCCACTTAAAAATGTTAAAACAAAGCTGATGAGACTGATGGATAAAGGATCTAAAGCATCAAAGCATGGTATTAGTGCGGAGAAAAGCAAGCACTTTCTGGACAGTTTAAGTGAATTGTTTGATTTTTCTGCATGTCAATGCAAGGATGGCAGAGTAAACAAAAGTGTAACTGAAACGATGAACAGGAGTTCTGCAAGAAAGTCTCTTATGGAAGAAAGAGTTGCTAATGAGAAGAAAAGAAGATTTGAGCATTAATACCCAGTGCTGTCTGCAACAACTATTGCCATTGAAGATTCAGCTTCATCACCTTATCATGAGGAGACAGAAAGTATACCTGATGATGATTTAATTTCTCTTGGTATTTGCTGTAACACCACACAAATCCCTACCATTGCACTAGAAGCAGAGAGGTATGGAGTGACCAAAAGCAGTAGCAGCTATAGGTACAGTGGCACTAGTTAACTATGGTGCTGTCAGTACAAATGACAAGACCAATGTTATATATCCTAAGAAAAGCTTAGAAAAGGCCTGATGAAAAAAACACAAGAGGAGGAAGTGGGAATAGTTGAAGTGTTCTTTGATTGCAGGAAAGACAGCACCCTAATCAAGGAAAAGAAAGGCAGTAAGTGGTACAGTAGTAAAAAGGTATAAGATGGTTTTGAATAAAATACAGATCCAGATGCACCAATGGTCCAAAGTATTTGCTGTAGCAGATCAAAATCCGAAGGCAGCTGTCTTTGATACAATTAAGGCAATAACCAGGTCCAATTAAACATTATATTAGAGAATTTTGTCCACCACACATTGACAGTTGTCAAACACTGAAAGACCTACTGTCTTCCATAGATCAGTGCAAGTTTGAGTCATCTATGACACAAAAATTGACTGATAAAGAGCTTCATAACTTTATGCAACATCCTTATCATTTCACCATACTGTGCCGCTCACAGGAAGTGGAAAAATGTGTAAAACTGGTGACTGAAGCATCTGGCATGTTACATGAAGCAGATGCAAGAGATGGATACATTCGTACAGTATTAAAATCAAGGCAATTTATGCTTTTATGTGAATCACAAGATTTTTCTGCACCATCATTAGACTAAAGGTGATAGAACACTCTGCTTGTAATTTTTGTAGCAAGTATTTGAAAATTTTCTGTACATGGCTAGTAAGATATTTCATTTCATTAACCAGTTTTTATTAACTTTAAAGTAAAAAAAAGGAACACTTCCTCAACAGATAGAACATTTTCGATAAGTGCACGTCTGAGTGAAAAAAAACTCAAATGTGCATCTTTAATTTCAAACGTTTGCATCAGGATGACACAGGCTAATATAGAGCTATTTTTTTGACTTTTGGTTTGATACCATAAATTGATATGTTATTCAGAAGAGTTTGAGACTCAGTTTATCATTTATTCCTTTGAGGGTAGGATCCAATCTCAAAAAAAGTTTATTATTTGATTGATTTTCCAGAAATATACAATGTATAATCATTTTTTAAATCTAAGAACTTTTGATTTCTGATGTTTTTCTTAGTCTATAAAGGTTTAAAAGTTATTTAGAGTTAGACTTCAAAGAGAGAATGAAATAAAATGGTCAGAATGGTCTAAAAATTCCCTGTGCATTCTGAGCCCCAATATCTACAATTTTAATGTTGGACTTTTTTGATAACTGATGATAGTGTTGATTATAGAAGTTCAAATTTTTTTGGGGGGGAGAAAAAATGGTAAAAAAAAAACACCATTCCGAAGAAGAAAATAAAAAAAAAAAAATTCCAATTTTTTGGCAGGTATTTAGAAGAGGGACAAAGCTAAAACTTTTATTTAATTCATTATTAAAGGATGTTATTAAAACATTTGTTTGGTTTGAGATACAGCCTCTCAAACTTTGGAAATTTTGAAACTTCTTCGAAAATTGGCCATTTTCGATAGGCTATATCGAAAAGAACAAATAGCAATGAAGAAAATTTGTAGCCCTGTCCCTGCTCTATACACCCTTCAAAAGTAAAGCACAATGTGCAGTTTTTAAAAAAAAAAAAATTTTTTGTAGAGGTTTGAATTTTTCAAAATTGGAAAAAAAAATTTTTTTTGACACCTGGTCAAGTAAGGGCATAAAACTTTTTTCTGTAATGCAGAGAACAAACCTCTGTTGAAAGCTTTTGTAACCAATATATTTTGGAATATACACCAAATTTCTGTAATTCTGAAAAGTAGTTTGTCCCCACCATTGAAAAAGGGTCAAATTTCTAAAACAAATTTTTAAACAATTATAGTCTTGTAAAAATGTTAGGAATGGAGTTTTTTTCATCAGGAAAAAAGCTGTCTTTGCTGAAATTTTCTGGAGAATCAAAATTTTTTTATTGGTTTTATTATTTAAAAATGGAATGTAGCCTTTGGGAAAATCATATTTCATAATAATGAGAGTCATAGTCTAATGGTCTCAGTCTGCCAAAATATTAAGCTATACACAACCTTGGTTGACTATTTCCTAGGAAATTAAAACTATGTGTCCTTCAGAACAAAGCAGTCCCATAAATTCTAACTTTCATCCAATAGCATTGTAAATTTTATTAAATAAAAGTATTTCAATTGTTCAATTAGCTGATTGGACAAAATCTTAAATATTTGTATCTTGCCTATAAAGTCAATGAGGTTTGTAAGCCTGAACCTAATTTATGGCTTGTGGAGAATTTGAAGTTTTAAATTGAAATGGAAAAAAATTTTTCTTCTATATATATATATGAAATATTTCAGTTTTTCTAAACTTTTTTTTATTGTGTATATTTCTTTAAGGTAATTCTTTTACATCAGAAACATTATTAATCTGTACTTTTAATTAACTTATTATTAAAAAGTTTGCACTTTTCAATCATTGCCCTATTCAAGAAGGGAGTTTTGTTTGTTTGTTTTTTTTTTAATTAAGAATTTGGTGTAAAAGATCAAAGCTGTAAAACTATCTTCAATCACATTTCTATTATGCTACGATAGTTCACATTTTCACCCTTGGTTAAAAGAATTGTTTAGTTTGTTTTAATTTCATTGTATTTTCCAGTTTATATGAGTGTCTGGTTCAAACTCAAACAACCAATTTTCATTATTGATATTTGAGACAGCATACCAATCATTATATGTAGTAAATCTTTGAAATTAAAATATTTAATGTTTTTTTTTACCTCTTGTTCTTTATTATTATTAGTGTAATTACTACTTTTACTTTATAAATTTGCTTTGGTTTTAGACATTTTTCATACCCTTGATGGATAGCTATTCAACCTCATTGATATATATATATATTAGCCTGTGTTTTCTTTTTCTTTTTCTTTTTCCCTTCTCTTGGATTTTTCTCATCCTTTACACCATCAGTTTTATTACGTTCCTCAACAGGAGTAGAAGTAACTTTCATATTAGCATAGCCCACTTCATTTGCATTTGCAAATTTACTGTTAAACATTTCCTCAATTTTAAATGCCAATCTCTCCTCCATTCGTTTCTCTGCATCTTGCAGATACTCAGACATTTCCCTTAACTTGTCAATCAAATCCTCATTCTCTTTCTCTTTCTTTCGTAATGCCTCTTTCAATCTTTCAACCTCCAATTTTAACTCCTCTGTCGAGGCCATATTCACACCCTTCAGTTTCTCTTCAAGAGCCCCACGTTGGGCGCCACAAATATGTAGCGGAAATTACGTTTAACTACAATTTGAAATAAAATTGGGACTCTCTCCAAGAAAATGAAGGGGAAATGAATATTCACACCCACTAAAATCTTATAGTTTATTACAAAAATCTATAGTGAAACAATTCAACAATTCCTTTGGAATATAGATATAAAAAAAATCATAAATAAAGAAACCATAGAAAAATTATTCAATTATCAAAAATATTAAACAAAATATACCAATTAAGAAATTGTTAACACAAAAAATAGAAACAATAGACAAAATATAAAACAAATAACGCAGTGCTCAAAAATATACTACAAACAAAATCAAAACGATAAAGGTTTACTTTATTAATTTTACAAAATTTCTTTATTACCCTGCACAGGAGTGGTAATAACATTAACAACCACAATCATATAAAAAAAAACAATAAACAAAAACTGTATACAATATTATCTTAACTCTTTTTTTCCTTATAAGCTTGTACCTTCAAAAATCATATCATACACATACAAAGAAATTATTAACATCATACACAGAGGTCTTTAACATTAAGGTGTATCTTTAATTATCCAAACTCCTTGACTATACCCAGGTATTCTGCAGGAATATCAATCCAATCCAAACGTTTTGGCTTTTCGGCTCATAAACAAACAAAAAAAAAAAAACTGGAAATAAAAAAACATTTATCAAACACTCAGACATACAAAATAAAAAATAAAGGGTAAACAAAATGTTGAAAACATTATTCTTTTTTACAAAATTTCCATCAATTTTAAAAATAAATCATAACTTTCAATACCTGGACAAGTTCAAATGTCCAGTTTTTTTTCTTTTCCTTTCAGCAACAAGCACTAAGTACCTCAACCTTAAGAATACCAGGCAAAACACTCCTTACTGGAGACTTGTAAAAGCCAAGGAACTGCAAAGATAGTTTAGACCCACTATCAAGCACAGAATAAAAATAATAATAATAATAGTTGCATAAGCAAAAGCAAAAGCAAATAATAAGCAACAAAATAAATACTTTAAAGCAAATAACCAATTCTTTCTCTATCACATTACCTGGAACTCCAAGGATACGCTTATAGGTTAGAATACCACTCCAAATTCTCAATTCTAACGAACTATGTGTAACAGATCCTCAAAAATCAAAATTCGAAATCAAAATATTAAATAATTCCTAAAGAAAATAACAATTAAATACCAAAACTTTAAACATGCCAATTAATTAACAAAAATAAATAAATAAAAAAAATAGCAATCACTCTTTGATAAGAAAAATGGATGACACCCTACCATTTAAATAGGAAAGACAGAACAGAAGGCAATAAAACTGAAGAATTGCATGAAAGATAGCTATCTATAAAATGTGTCATATGTCATCCACCATTCTTACTCAACAAAACATATATACTTAAAATATGAGACAAAAGATATACCTTACCTAAACTTACCACAATCCTGGTGCAAATGTTTGGAATTAAAGATGCAAATTTGAGGGTTTTTTCAATCAGACATACTCTTTTCAAAAAATGTGATCGAAAATGTTCTATCTGTCCAGGAAGTGTTCCCTTTTTTACCTTAAAGTTAACAAAAATTGGTTAATGAAACGAAATATCTTACTAGTCATTTACAGTAAATTTTCAAACAATACTTACTACAAAAATTACAAGCATAGTGTTCTATCACCTTCAGTCTAATGTTTGTGCAGAAGTCCTGTTTTAGATTCATATAATAGCATAAATTTTAGTACTGCACAAATGTATCCATCTCTTGCATCTGCTCCATGTGCCATGAAAGGTGCTTTAGTCACCAGTTTTACACATCTTTCCACTCCTTGTGAGTGGCAAGGTATGGTGATATAATAAGGATGTTGCATAAAGTTATTAAGCTCTTCATCAGACAGTTTTCGTGTCATAGATGGCTTGAACCTGCACTAATCTGTTGGACACTCCATACCTCTCTGCCTCTAGTGCAATGGTAGGGTTTGTGTTGTGTTCCAGCAAATACCAAAAGTAATGAAATCATCATCAGGTATACTTTCTTGTCTCCTCATAATCAGGTGATGAAGCTGCAATCTTCAATGACAGTAGTGTCTGCAGACAGCACTGGGCATTCCTGCTCAAATCTTTTCTTCTCATCAGCTACTCTTTCTTCCATGCAAGATCTTCTTTCAGAACTCCTGTTCATCATTTCATTTACAGTTTTGTCTACTCTGACAATTTTCATTCTGCAAATTGTTCTTTGGTCAGGTCTCTTTCTTGAGCTGGAATTTTCATTTCTTTTGCACAGTTACATGCAAGCAGATCCTTGCATTGATATGCAGTAATGTCAAGCAATTCTAAACTGTCCAAAAACTGCTTACTTTTCTCTGCACTAATACCTTGCTTTGATGCTTTAGATCCTTCATCCATCAGTCTCATCAGCTTTGTTTTATCATTTTTAAGTGGCTGTGGTGGAATCTCAGCTCGAATCCACAGGTCAACAAGAGCCTCACTTTAACTGTGGAATGACATCCTTATTTGCTGGAATACGTTATGTTCCCTCAAGAACTCAAGAAAAGAAAATGTCTTGCAATCTGGAGACGCGTGGGAAGTTCAATGGTTGGCAATTCCTGCAGAGGGGGGTTCAAGCACAACATGACTTCCTGACCTCTGTTATCATTTGACTCATGCTAGTAGCTGAAATGTAAAAAAGAAATATATAAATTGCAGTCAAACTTATTTAGGGAATAAATGAACATTGTTCAATGTTCATTCATTACCTAAATAAATTGTTCATTGAATAATTCAGAACAAATAGCAATAGAACGTATAGAATGGTAATTTTTGACCAATTTTTCCAATTTTTGAGGTCAAATAAGGAGCACTTAGGCCTCATGAAAAAAAATTTTCATTGGATTTTCTGAATACCCTCATAGGTGTAAACAAAACCCTAGATGTGCAAGAAAATAGGTATGGACTACTTGAGCTAATTTATATATATATATATATATATATATATATATATATATATATATATATATATATATATATATATATATATATATATATATATATATATATATATATATATATATATATATATATATATATGTACTCTTCTCTGGTGTGCAAAGCCTAGAGTCTTACAAATTTCCACTGTAGTTTTGATAATAAAGGATACCTTAGTCATTAAAGGCCTACATGTAAAGTTACACAACGAGTGAAAGTGGGCAAGCTGAAGGAAGTTGGGAAAACATAAAGGGATTGTCTTCCAGACTTTAAAAGTAGAGTATATTCATTCATTCATTCATTCATTCAAATATTTAAGATTGAGCATAGCAGTTAAGTCTGAGGTTAAATAGTTGGAAAGTGAAAGGATGATACTCTGTAGAAAGGTGTGTCGCATGAGCTCTTCTCAATATGAAGGAATCATGCGACTGAAGGGTTCAGAAGAGCATTGTCCATTGTAATAAGGAAAGTATAGTATGATGAAGCAATTCAGTGGGTAGAGACTGGTAAGAATTAGTGAGTGTGAGAGAGTTGATGTGATGAAAAGAATTTTAATATATATATATATATATATATATATATATATATATATATATATATATATATATATATATATATATATATATATATATATATATATATATATATATATATATATATATATATATATATATATATCGATGGTATTACTCCAGTAGTTCTCAAAAACTTGTGATTCCGAGCTTGCAAACTGCCTTGGTAAACCATTTCATCTTTGTTTCTCTACTTCAACCTTTCCTTCTTGCTGGAAGTGTGCACTCATTCAGCCTGTGCTGAAAGAGGGGAATCCCTCTCAACCTTATAACTACCATCCCATTTCTTTGACCTCTGTTCTCTCAAAGTTTTCAAATCTACCCTTAACTGGAAGATTTGAAAATATCTCATTTCTTTGAATCTTATCTATGATTGCCAGAATGGCTTTCGTAAAAAAAAAAAAAAAAAAAAAAAAATGTTCTACTGGTGATCTTTTTCCCATCTCTCTTACCCTTGATCCTCTGCTCTTTGGCATTTTGGTGAATCCTTTGCTGTTGTCCTGGACATATTGAAAACCTTCGATAGAGTCTGGCAGAAAGCTTTGATTTCTAAACTTCCCTCTTTCAGTATCTATCCTTCCCCCTGTGTAGCAGCTGTTGTAGACGGCCAATGTTCTTTCTTTAAATCTATTAATAGTGATGTTCTTCAGGGTTCTGTCCTATCACCAACACTTATTCTACTTTTCATTAATGACCTTCTCTCTATTACTTCAACTCCTATCTACTCCTGTTCTGAAGACCACCCTTCATTACTACTTTCAGTTTGAAAAACGTCCCTCCCAACAACAGTTTATAGACTCGAGAAGGGTAGCCTTGGAGCAACTAACCTCTGATCTTTCACGAATTTCAAATTTTGGTAGAGAAAACATGGTTGTTTCAGGGCTTCAAAAAACTCAGTTCCTCCATCTCTCCACTCGACAAAATCTACACAGCAATTACATCTTCATTCCAAAACACACAACTTTAACCTTCATCTCTCCTTAATATTCTTGGTGTTTTCTTTTTCTTGTGAACTTTCTTGGAAAGATCAAATTACTTCTCTTTCTAAACAAGCTTCTAAGAGGTTGGGTTTCTGAGGCGCCTTCGTGGTTATTTTTACGCCACCCCAGTTGCTTGCTCTGTGTAGTAGTGGTGTTCAACCCTGTATGGAGTATGTTCCACACCTGGGGTAGTTCCACTTGTACAGTTCTCCCTGAGAAGGTGGAGTCTAGGGCTTTTCGTCTCATCAACTCCTGCTCTTACTACAATCTCTTTCAGCCTGTCAAATTGTTGCGTCACTCTCTCTATACTATCGCTATTACAATGGACACTGCTTTTCTGAACTCTGTTCACATACCTCCTCCATTGTCTATTGTGAAGTGAAGAGCTCAGGTGACACACCTTTCCACAAAGTCTTATCCTTTCTCTGTCCAACTCTTTGACCCCAGATTTAACCTCTATTCTCAATCTTATATATACTCTACTGAAGTCTGCAACACATTCCTATTTTTTTTTTATTTTTATTTATTTACAAATCGCCACCATTCACAGGCAGAGTCCTTTTCAAGAAGGAACCACATATAAAAGGAAGAAACTCACTCAAACTCGAACCTAACATACAACCCTCAGGTGTGCACAGATGGAAGCCTTGAATGGAGGAAGATTAAATACAGGAGGAAAAATAGATGATGGTAGAGAGTTCCACAGAACAGAGTTGGCTAGAAAGAAGGAGGCAGCACAACCTGCTAGTTTGGGGTTTCTAGCATCCACACACAATTGGTGCAAAAGCAGGGCACCCCTTGTGCAACGAGGACAACACTAAGGTGGAGGAATTCAAGAGATCAATTCCCTTGAGCAACTGCCATCGTAGTACCTACCCTTTCAGCAGAGACAATGACCTCCATTGACCAGGATAGATTTTTCCAAACTCCGGTGGCATTTGGTTGGTCTTTAGTCTTTGCCTACCGAATATATATATATATATATATATATATATATATATATATATATATATATATATATATATATATATATATATATATATATATATATATATATATATATATATATATATATATATATATATATATATATATATATATATAATTTAATTTATTATATAAATATTTATAAATATTATATATTATATATATATTATATATATATATATATATATATATATATATATATATATATATATATATATATATATTATATATATATATATATATATATATATATAATATATATATATATATATACTTCACCACCATTCACGGGCAAACCCCTATTCAAGGAGGGGGTGTTAGAAGAATAAAAACAAAAAAAATTAAAACCACCTTCAGGTCCCACCTGACACAAATTTCTTTGGCGAGTGCAAAAGTGGGATTTAAAGAAATTGAGATTAAATTCGAAAGGAAACAGAATATGGGAGAGAGTTCCACAAAACAGAGACTGTGGCAGGAAAGGAGACACCACAGTGAAGAAGCCTAGAGTTGCCTATGTCCACTCAAAATTAATGCACAATCAATGCACCCCTTGTGCTACGAGGACAGCGTAAAGGTGGAGGTGTACAGGTGAATAGTTTCCACTAGCATTTGCCGATGTAGTACCTGTAGAAAAGATACAAGGCACCAATGTCACATCACAGAGATAAAGAGTCGAGAGAATTAGAATGAGCAGAACAGTTTATAAGTCTTTTAACCTTTGACTCAACTTTATCCAAAAGACATGTGAAACCTGAGGCACCCCAGATATGAGGGCAGTACTCCATACAAGGGTGGATGAGACCCTTGTATAATTGGAGTAACTGTGAGGAAGAAAAAATTCTCGCAGTCAAAGCAGAATTCCCAGCTTCTTTGAAGCCGCCCTATCAACCATTGTGATGTGATGTTTCCAAGTCATTTCTTTGTTTTTTTTTGTTGTTGTTTATGTGAAAGCCAAGGATGTTTATATTGTCAACAGAAGAGATAGGAGAACCATTGAAAAGAAATAGAAAAGTTAGAGGTGTCTTTTGATACAGAGATTTCTGGAAGTTTAGTTTTTGAAGAGTTGAAAGGAAGAAGTCACTCCATCAACAACAGCCGAAATTGAAAGATTAGAAAGAAAGCTAGACATAATTAAGCAAAGAGAAACGTCTTAGATATGTCAAGAGCCACCACGCAAGTATTCCTATAGTCCCTAAGGGGAGAAGACCATAAATCTGTGAGGTAAGAGAGTATATAATCAGTAGACCTCGAACGTCGAAAGCCATACTGATGATCGGAAAGAAAGGAATGGGATTTGAGATGATTTAAGAAGTGAGAGTTGAGAAGGGTTTCAAAGACTGAATAAAAGTGAGAAATATAGTGCGATTATTAACCTAAGGGAACAAATGCCTCCCTCCTTGTGGCCTTAATAGAACAAGTGGAGTCCTCATTCCCACTTTCAATAAAAACATACGCAGAAAACGAAGTTATTCTTGGGACTCGCTCTCTCTCTCCAGAATTTTCTGCCAAAAGCACAAAAATATATGTGCCAAAGAACTTACAAAAAGATGCAAAATTTGTTCTTGCAAAAAACCAACAATACGGCAGAAACAAATTAGAAGCTGTGTACCATGGTCCCTATCCTACAGTAAAGTTTTCTGGTAATAATGTGTACATAAAAAAGAATAATAAAGTGCAAAGTGAAAATGTAATAAATATTAAACCATTTTTTAGTTTAAGTAATGAAGGTATTGAACTATCTGAATAATATAAATGTGATAAATAAATTGAAGGTGATCTATATATATATATATATATATATATATATATATATATATATATATATATATATATATATATATATATATATATATATATATATATATATATATATATATATATATATATATATTTTTCGGTGCCGCAAGCTGGTCGGACTTCCGGTCGTACTTTTTCGATTTCCCGTGGAATGATTATTGCTTACGTGGGAGGGGTCCCTCGGAGTGTGCAGAACGCATTACCGAGGTGATTCTCTCAGGCATGGAGGCGTACATTCCATATTCTTTCCCTTCTACTAAACCTAACAAACCTTGGTTTAACTCTGCTTGTTCTCGCGCTATCCGCCACAGGGATGTTGCCTTCAGGGATTACCGTCGTCTTCAAACTCCAGAAACTCACGCTGCTTATATTTCATCCCGGAATCGTGCAAAATCTATCCTTCGTAACACTAAAAACTCATTTCTCCGTAGAAAATGCAATAATCTTTCTGGTTCCTCTTCTTCACGTTCTTTGTGGCATTTTGCAAAAAATGTCAACTCTAACTTTGCTTCTTCCTCTTTCCCTCCATTAATATCTTCCGACGGCACAACTGCTGTTTTACCTTCTAAAGCTGAACTCTTCGCTCAAACTTTTGCCTCTAATTCAACCTTAGACGATTCCGGAGCTATTCCTCCTCTTTCAACCCCCTCTTACTTGATTATGCCTAAAATTAGAATTGTGTCGTCGCAAGATATTAAAGGAGGAAAAGAGGAAGAAACAAAGTTAGAGTTGACATTTTTTGCAAAATGCCAGAAAGAACGGGAAGAAGAGGAACCTAAAGATTATTGAATTTTCTGAAGATGTCATTTCTGCTCTCTCTGAGCTTAATACTAAGAAGGCGTACGGTCCCGATGGTATTCCTCCTGTGGTTCTCAAAACTTGTGCTTCCGAGCTTGCAGACTGCCTCAGTAAACTTTTTCGTCTTTGTCTCTCTACTTCAACCTTCCCTTCTTGCTGGAAATGTGCGCTCATTCAGCCTGTGCCGAAGAAGGGGGACCCCTCTCAACCCTCCAACTACCGTCCTATTTCTTTGACCTCCGTTCTCTCTAAAGTTTTCGAATCTATCCTTTAACAGGAAGATTTGGAAACATCTCAATTCTTCTAATCTTATCTCAGATCGCCAGTATGGCTTTCGTAAGAAACGCTCTACGGGTGATCTTCTTTCCCTTCTCTCTGACTTTTGGTCCTCCGCTCTTCGGCATTTCGGTGAATCTTTTGCTGTCGCGCTGGACATATGGAAAGCCTTCGATAGAGTCTGGCACAAAGTTTTGATTTCTAAACTTCCCTCTTTCGGTATCTGTCCTTCTCTCTGTTATCTTCTCTCTAATTTCCTTTCTGGTCGTTCTATAGCAGCTGTTGTAGACTGCCACCGTTCTTCCTTTAAATCTATTAATAGTGGTGTTCCTCAGGGTTCTGTCCTATTCCCAACACTTTTTCTACTTTTCATTAATGACCTTCTCTATATTACCTCATCTCCTATCCACTCCTATGCTGATGACTCCACCCTTCATTATTCCTTCCAGTTTGAAAAACATCCCACTCCAACAGCAGTTGACAGACTCGAGAAGGGTAGCCTTGGAGCAACTAACCTCTGATCTTTCACTTATTTCAAATTGGGGCAGAGAAAACATGGTTGTTTTCAATGCCTCAAAAACTCAATTTCTTCATCTCCACGACACAATCTTCCACACAACTATGGTATCTTCTTCGAAAACACACACAACTCAAGCCTTCATCTGCTCTTAATATTCTTGGTGTTTCTTTTTCTCGTGATCTTTCTTGGAAAGATCACATTACTTCTCTTTCTAAACAAGCTTCTAAGAGGTTGGGTGTTCTGAGGCGCCTTCAGAATTAATTACTTCACGCCACCCCAGTTGCTTGCTCTGTATAGGGGTGTTGTTCGCCCCTGTATGTAGTACGCTTCGCACATCTGGGTGGTTCCACACATACGGCTCTCCTAGAGAAGGTGGAGTCTAGGGCATCATTTCGTCTCATCAACTCTCCTGCTCTTACTAACTCTCTTCAATCTCTTTCTGCCCGTCGAATTGTTGCGTCACTCTCTCTTTACTATCGCTATTACAACGGACACTGCTCTTCTGAACTCTCTCGTCGCATACCTCCTCCATTGAGAAGATCTCGGGCGACACGCCTTTCTACACAGTCTCATCCTTTCTCTGTCCAACTCTCTCTGACCCCAGACTTAACCGCTATGCTCAGTCTTACATATACTCTACTGGTAAAGTCTGGAACACACTCCCTTTATCTGTTTTCCCAACTTCCTTTGACTTGCATACTTTCAAACGCCGTGTATCTGGAAATGTCGGCCTACATCGACCATGATTATAGATCCTTCCCAACTCCGGTGGAATTTGGTAGGCCTCTTTCCTTTGCCCACCGGAGGATATATATATATATATATATATATATATATATATATATATATATATATATATATATATATATATATATATATATATATATATATATATATACAGAGATGGGCATCGTTACATGAAATTGGTAGCGTTACCGTTACTCGTTACTTGAGAGAAAAGGTGTAGCGTTACCGTTACATCGTTACATTTTAAAATCCTTTGAAGCGTTACCGTTACTCGTTACATGTAACGCGTTACTTTTGGTCAGTTTCGGGCTTAATTATTAGTTTACAGTTTTCGTACATGATCATATGTATACATATTTACTGCTGACGATTAAATCATTGGATTAACTAACAGTTTTTAAACTTTTATTCAAAAAGTGCAATTTATATTACTATCATTGACCAAATAATATAAATATAGTTTTTAAAATTGTTATATATATTTTAAGTTTCATTATTTAAGTTTAGTGCAATAAATGATATACATTTATGGAATTTAATGATGCAATATTATCCATATTTGAAATTTTTTATAATTTATTTTTTTAATAAACGTAGAAGATTATCTGAATTGTGCTTCACTTTGAACCCTAGTTAGCCGATCTTCTTTCAACATTGTTTAATTTTATTGGACGGTATGCAAAGTATTAAGAGTAGATATTAATATTAATAATGATAATGGAAATAATTAAAAAAAAATTGACTAATAATGTATTGTAAAGTTAAAAGTAATTATAATAATAATAATAACAATAATAATAATAATAATAATAATAGTAATAATTAAGATCTATTTAAACAGTAAATCAATTAATAATAAAAAATAATAAAAAAAAGTAACCATATTGAAAAACATAAATAAAATTAAAAAAGAAAGAACATAAGGATTTATTTATAATAACTTAATATATATATATACCTATATATATATATATATATATATATATATATATATATATATATATATATATATATATATATATATATATATATATATATATATATATATATATATTATTTTTTTTTTTTTTTTTTTTTTTTTTTTTTTTACAGAACGCCACCACTCACGGGCAGAGCCCTTTTCAAGGAGGGGGCACACACACATGCACAAAGCTCATTCAAACCCACACACACACATACCTAACACACAGCCCTCAGGTGGGCGCAGACGGAAGCCTTGAAGAGTGGAAGATTAAATACAGGAGGAAAAATAAATGATGGTAGAGAGTTCCACAGAATAGAGGTGGCTGGAAAGAAGGAGGTACCACAACGGGCTAGCCTGGGATTTCCTACGTCCACACAAAATTGGTGCGAAAGCAGGGCACCCCTTGTGCAACGAGGACGACGCCACAGTGGAGGAATGCGAGACGCCAATTCCCTCGAGCACCCACTATTGTAGTACCTGTAGAAAAGAGATAGCGCGCCAACATCACGTCGCAGAGACAGAGGGTCAAGTGAGTTTGAAAGTAGGGGACAGTTTATTAATCTCTCAGCTTTTGACTCAACCCTATATAGAAGAGAGGAGGAGCCGGAGCTCTCCCCAAATGCGAGAACAGTACTCCAAATAAGGACGAATAAGACCCTTATATATTTGGAGTAACTGTTCAGAAGAAAAAAAATTCTCGCAATCTGAACAGGACTCCCAGCTTCTTAGCAACCATTGTAATATGTGGTTTCCAAGACAGTTTGTTGTTTATGTTTAGACCAAGAATGTTAATGTTATTTATTGGTGAGACGGGAGAGCCATCGAAGAGGATAGTAAAGTTAGGATGTGTTTTTTAGAGGGAGATGTGAAGAAGTTGAGTTTTTAAAGAGTTGAATTTTACAAGGTTGCTATGACCCCACCGGGAAATCCCATCCAGATCGGCAAAAATGGAATCGGAAAGTTGAAGACGAGAAGCAAGTCTAGAAGCAAAAGAGGGAGCAGATTTGAAATGAGTAGAAGAATGCAGAGTTGAATCATCAGCATAAGAGTGAACAGAGTTAGAAGTGCAGTGGAGAAGATCGTTAATGAAAAGAAAGAATAAGGTTGGAGATAAAACAGAACCCTGAGGAACACCACAGTTGACAGAAAAGGAAGAAGAGGTCGCTCCATCTACAACTGCCGAAATGGAACGATCTGAGAGAAAACTAGACAATATTAAGCAAAGAGAAGGAGGAAACCCAAAGGAGGGGAGCTTGGAGAGCAGTGACGCATTACACACCCGGTCAAAAGCCTTGGATATGTCAAGCGCCACCACACAAGACTCCCCAAAGTCCCTAAGGGCAGAAGACCATAGATCAATAGATAGAAAGTGTGTGTCACCAGTTAACCTCGAGCGTCGAAAGCCATTCTGGTGATCAGAAAGAAGAGAATGAGACTCCAAATGATCCAGGAAATGAGAGTTGAGAAGAGTTTCAAAAATTTTAGATAGACATATATATATATATATATATATATATATATATATATATATATATATATATATATATATATATATATATATATATATATATATATATATATATATATATATATATTTACAAATCTTGAAAAATTAAAATTCGTTTCCATAAAAATAAACAAAAATGTCAACACAGTGGAGTTTCGTGTGTAGGATGTAACGAGTAACGGAAAAACCCGTTATAATTTGTAAAAATGGGTTAGCGTTACCGTTACAGCGTTACATTTTAAAACCCTTTGAAGCGTTACCGTTACTCGTTACATTTGTAACGCCCGTTACGTAACGCCGTTACATGTAACGCGTTACTGCCCACCTCTGTACATATATAATATATATATATATATATATATATATATATATATATATATATATATATATATATATATATATATATATATATATATATATATATATTATTTTTATTTATTTATTTTATTTTATTTTGTTGCAAATTTAACATTTTATTAAAACAAAGTTTTTTGTGGGGTAATACCATTTTGTTACAATAAATTTCCCCTACTGCTTTAAATTTCACTATTCTTCTACTTTACTATACAAACAAATTCATGTCATAGGCTGGATGTTCAGGTGTGAATGAGGGCAGTACTCCATACAAGGGTGAATGAGACCCTTGGATAATTGGAGTAACTGTGAGGAAATTAGAATGAAAAGAGTATCGATTTTCCTATATTTAGTAGGAATATCGAACTCAATGATATTATATAATATTTAGGAATGATATATTGATTATTATGGAATTGTTTCTGCCGGTATATGATATATTGGAGCATGACAAGCAATTATTAGCTCTTTTTTTTTTTTTTTTTTTTTTTGAATTGAATTGAATTGAAAAAGTTGAGCTTGTTAATAACATGTGGAATGCTACATAAATTGTTAAACCTTGCAAAAATATTATTTCAAAATAAGAAAAGAAAATAACAAAATATATATATATATATATATATATATATATATATATATATATATATATATATATATATATATATATATATATATATATATATATATATATATATATATATATATAAACCCAATAAAATAAGATAAAAATAAAGCAAGAGGTAAGAATTCCTGTTTTTTATAATGAAAAACGACATAGGTCGAGTAAGGGTAGAGCTGATTACATTGCATATATATGAGCTGCACCAGTTAATCAGTAAGTAGTTGGTAATAGCCCTACCTTATATTTTAAGATATAATATAAAGAAAGAGATTTTTTTTTATTATTGCAATTAGAGCACTTTCCAAGGAGAGAGAGTATACAAATAGATAATTTGATTCCACAATTTCTTGTGGATTTTCATCTGACCACCTATGTGAAACATAGATGATGACGATGCCATCACAAGTGAAAGTAACTTCATTATTGAATAATAAAAATACAATTGAACAACGATTAGCAAGTACCATCAGCAAAATTCCAATCGTGTTGCTTCATCTAATGCTTGATGGTATTGCACACAAGGTAAATGGAAAGGAAGCAAGCCACGCTAACGTAATGTTCACCATACTCTTTTATGGGGAACACAGATACCTCTTGAAATATATGTCTTGTGATTGACGCAGGACTTTGTTCCACCAATTGAAGATGTATTCTATTTCATCCACATTTTACTCATCTGTACCCTCAGAAGAAATATTCCTGCCTGTCTCACGCTCTTTCGTGTAGAAACGTAAACATTCTTGAATCTGGCACACCCTGCGAGTTGGGAGCCTTCTATGGTATTCCCTACAAGCAGCAAGAGCATTCCCATTACAAAAACTGTAAACAAATGCCATGTTGGCATATTCAATGTGTGTAATAACATGCGAAAATGTTATAAACATGTGTAATCACAGGCAGGCTACAACTGCAATCATAGTCCACATTTACATAAATTCACATCATACAGAAAAATACACAATTCAAATACATCATAAAGTTTACAATGTAGATGTAATATTTATTTATGAATGTACAATGGATTTAATGTTATAAAATTTAACTTTTTATGTCACAGTACTTAATTGTTATAATACAGTGTAAGATCAATGAGCCCTATAATTAAAATGACTAACTCCACACCCATTGATATTTGGACACATGTTTAGGAAAACATTTTTACTTGGGATAGTCCATTCTATCACCTAAATGCTTTACTATTCTTCATTAAGCACCCTGTATATATATATATATATATATATATATATATATATATATATATATATATATATATATATATATATATATATATATATATATATATATATATATATATATATATATATATATATATATATATATATATATATATATATATATATATATATATATATTATTATTATTATTTTGTCTCCTCTGGTGGGCAAAGGTCGAAGGCCTACCAAATTCCACCAGAGTTGGGAAATATTCCAGATCCGATCGCTAATGGCCAACGTGACTCGAAACACGGCGTTTAAAAGTGTGCAAGTAAAAGGAAATTGAGAAAATAGATAAAGGGAGTGTGTTCCATACTTTACCAGTAGAGTACGTGTAAGAGTGAGCATAGCGGTTAGGTCTGGGGTCGGAGAGTTGGACAGAGAAAGGATGAGACTGTGTAGAAAGTCGTGTCGCGCGAGCCCTTATCAAAGGAGGAGGTATGCGACGTGAGAGTTCAGAAGAGCAATGTCCGTTGTAATTGCGATAATATAGAGAAAGTGATGCAACAATTCGACGGGAAGAAAGAGACTGGAGAGAGTTAGTAAGAGCAGGAGAATTGATGAGACGAAAAGCCCTAGACTAATTCTTTTCGAGAATAGCTGTATGTGTAGAACCACCCCAGATGTGTGAGGTGTACTCCATACAGGGGTGAACAACACCCCTATACAGAGCAAGCAACTGGGGTGGTGTAAAAAAACCATGAAGGCGCCTCAGAACACCCAACCTCTTAGAAGCTTGTTTAGAAAGAGAGGTAATGTGATCTTTCCAAGAAAGATCACGAGAAAAAGAAACTCCGAGAATATTGAGGACAGATGAAGGTTTGAGTTGAGTGTTTTCGAAGAAGATATCATAGTTGTGTGGAAGATTGTGTAAAGTAGAAAGATGGAGGAATTGAGTTTTTGATGCATTGAAAACGACCATGTTTTCTTTGCCCTAATTTGAAATACGAGAAAGATCAGAGGTCAGTTTCTCCAAGGCCATCCTTCTTGAATCTATCAACTGCTGTTGGGAGGGACGTCGTTTCAAATTGAAAAGAGTAATGAAGAGTGGAGTCATCGGCATAGGAGTGTATAGGAAACAAAGTAATAGAGAGAAGGTCATTGATGAAAATTAAAAAAAGAGTTGGAGAAAGAACAGATCCTTGAGGAACACCACTATTTATAGATTTATAGGAAGAATGGTGGCCATCTTCAACAGCCGCTATAGAACGACCGGAAAGGAAATTTAGAGAGAAGGATAGATTCCGAAAGAGGAAAGTTTTGAAATCAAGGCTTTGTTCCTGACTATCGAAAGCTTTCGATATGTCTAGCGCCACAGCGAAATATTCACCGAAACCCCGAAGAGCGGAGGACCAAGAGTCAGAAAGTAGGGAAAGAAGATCACCAGTAGAACGTTCTTTACGAAAGCCATACTGGCGATCAGAAATATGATTGGAAGTATTGAGATGTTTCCAAATCTTCCTGTTAAGGATAGATTCGAAAACTTTAGAAAGAATGG
>SEYY01016282.1:5000-7500 GCA_009176605.1 Armadillidium nasatum
ATATATATATATATATATATATATATATATATATATATTATATGGCATACCGCATCCGCGGAGCATCCTCATCAAAATTAACATCCGTATTCGCACTTTCGAAAATTCAACATCCACATCCGCATCAGCATCCGCATCACTTGATGAAAATTCATATCTTCATCCGCAATCCGCATCCGCATCCGCAAATGAGAAAATGACATGCGATCCATCACTAATTATATATATATATATATATATATATATATATATATTATATATATATATATATATATATATATATATATATATATATATATATATATATATATATATATATATATATATATATATTCCATACGGATCTAATTTATGAAAATACTTTTCCATTTTAATATATTCCCAAAGTTCCAAGTGGAAAAAGTATTAATTAACGAATGTCTCACTAATATCTTCAGACCCACTCAAACAAAAAATATATTAAAAACTTCTGTATATAGGAACACTTACATCCCAACTTAATAGAAATATCTTACTATAATTGAAGCTACATTTCCGCAACGCCAGTTCATTCTTATAAATTATAACTCCCTCTCAATGTTTAGTTTCTTCAGACACAAAGAATCTTAACCAATTCTTCTCAGATCATCATTAATTTATTTATTTAAATGTACCAGCTGTAATGCGGCATATGTAGGCCAAACTGGTCTACAATTGGAAGTAAGGGTTGATAAGCATAGAGGAGTTTTCTTTAGAACAGACCATCCTCTTTGCTCTCCTGTACACTTTGCCATAACAGACCATGGACATACCCACCCATTTTCTTCGTTATATTTCTTCAACATGCATCTTTCTTTCTTGTTGTAGGATTTTGAAGTTTTATATATAAAAACTCATTGCTCATCTTTAAATGATCAAGCTTCTTCTATTGTCCTTCTCACCTCAATAATGTTCTTTTCCCCAAAATAATCCAGCTTTTTATTGTTATTCATGTTATTTCAATATTAATATTATTACTTTTTTTATTATTATTATTTAAAATATCTTATATATAGTTAATGAATTTATATTTGATTATATTTTAAAAATCGAAATTTGTAAAATTTAGTTTGTGCTGAAGACGGACCGAGATACGGTGTTATACGTTCACAGTGTTAAATGTGTATGTGGAAACCCTTAGTATTGGCTTTGACCTTTCTAATTAGATTAAGGTTCACTAAGAAAGAAGCTATTTCAACTATATATATTATAATATATATAATATATATATATATATATATATATATATATATATATATATATATATATATATATATATATATATATATATATATATATATATATATATATATATATATATATATATATATATATATATACTTGTGATTTCATACGCATTCGTGTCCTCATTCAAAATGACATTCCTCATCCGCACTTTCGAAAAACTCAACATCCGCATCCTCGTTTTCGAAAATTCAACTTCCGCATCCGCACCTGAGGAAAATTTTATATCCACATCTGCATCCGCAAATGAGAAAAAAATGACATCCGATCCATCACTAATATATATATATATATATATATATATATATATATATATATATATATATATATATATATATATATATATATATATATATATATATATATATATATATATATATATATATATATATATATATATATATATATATATATATATATATATATATATATATATATATATATATATATATATATATATATATATATATATATATATATATATATATATATATATATATATAGTATATATATATATATATTGTGGATCGTTGCATTGGTGGAGAAACCGTTGACAAAACTAGTTTTTCAGCAAAGCTTGGTAGCACATTCCCCTCCACTTCAGGCTTGTAGAGTGAATCTTATATATCAATCACAGAGTATTTCGGTGTTGTAAAGTTCCACACTCTCAAACGATGGTGGATCTTTGGAAACATTCTCTTCTCTGGATATCTTTGATTCAGGTAAGTTTCTGAATTCGAGCAACAAGCCAAATTAGAATTCCAATTCGCTTGTCTATACGCAAAATGCATTTCTTCCTATGTGTAATCCATACTGCAAGACCGCATGTCAGAGTGTGCAAACAAGCATGTAGTTTGAAAATTACTGATAGTTTTCGGGTACTAGTTCAGGACGACACGTGGAGTAGGGTTTACTTTCTTGTTTTTCACATTCAAAGTCTAAGACTTGGTCTACAACACGAAATACAGTATTGCTGGCTGTCTTGCACGTCACATCACACATCATCGTATTGGTTTGTATCCATTAGGTTTTGTTCGTTGCAAATAACATATAAATACAGCGTTAGGTTAACTTTCATTATACATTTGTCCTGAAAGACGTTCCTATTTTGGAGTTGATTCAAAATTTCGAGTTAGTTATAATTTTTGAACTGTGTATTTTGGGATTATTGTTCGTAGAGGCTTTATCATAGTTGAGGTATGTACAACAACGGATCTAAGTTTGGCTAAGCAATTTA
>SEYY01016285.1:0-5000 GCA_009176605.1 Armadillidium nasatum
TTATATAAAATGGAATTATCTCAGGTTCAGCCAATCACAGTTCAATTAAGCCCTTCTCAATGTTTTATTTTATTTTCATTCAAAATTGAGCTTTTATGAAATGATTTCCGTTTTATATAAATATTTATTCCAGCTTAATAGGAACGAACTTTGTTGACGACTGTACATATATTATATATATATATATATATATATATATATATATATATATATATATATATATATATATATATATTATATATATATATATATATATATATTATTATATAAATAAAATAAAATTTTTACTTTGTAAAATATTTTTTTTTATTTTTTAATTGTTATTATTATTATTTTAGCATTTATAGTATATAAAAATTTGGTTTATATTTTAAATTTTTTGAATTAGATAAGGACCGAGTTAAGGTTTGAAACGTTCACACTGTAATAAATAATATGTGGAAACCCTTGGTGTTGGCTTTAACCTTTCTAATTAATTGAATTCACAAGGACGAAGCTATATCAACTTTATTAACAAAAAATATGACGAAGCCACATTAAAGTTATTCAGAAAATTTAATCTACATTAAAGAAGTATGAAAAGGCAACTGGACTATCGCTTTCTTTCAATTTGTAAGGTTATAATTATACTCCTAAATTTATGCGATTCAAATTGTATAAAGCAGAGTTAATGAAGTCGCCCTTATATAAATCATGGACTTCTAAACTTCTCTACGAGAACTAAACTCTAAACAAAACATTTTCAATCTTGAAAATCACGAAGGATTTAGAGAAACCTGAAAATGAAGTTGTCTCCTTTAGATTTTATTTACGCTAATAGAATATGCCAAAAGAGTGTTAACTCCTTTAAAAATAACATTCTTCGTCGTCATAACTCTAAGTTGGATAAACTAGGACTACGTACTAATCTTGAATCTGATCCAAACAAAATTGTGACGAACTTCAGTGACAAAATTCTTAAGAAAGATGAACTGAGGATTTTGGCTTTAGGACTCGACTTTAAGTTACCTATATTTAGACTTGATTTTCACAGCTACTTCTTAAGCTTTGAAAAAGCTTTACATTCTCTTAATGAATTGCTTCCTTTACCTACCTCAAAATTTAATGTTAAAAATGAATTCAAACATCTGTCAAACAAGTTTTTCTTCAAATTTAAAAACTTCTGCCCAGTATTTTCATTCAACGACTTGAATATCCTTCGTTCTCTCAAAAAGGATAAATCTATAATTATAAGCAAGCCGGATAAAGGGTCGGGAGTTGTTATCATGAATAGAAGTGATTACATTACTAAAATGAAACAACTTCTTTCAGATACAACAAAATTTAAAAAATTAAAAACAGACGTCTTTAAATACGTTTTAAAACTTGAAGATAGAATAAATACTTTTCTACGTTCGTTATCTTCAAGGAATATTTTAACTGAAAATTACAATAACCTCTTTACTTCTGGGTCTGTTCCAGGTGTTTTATACGGCCTTCCTAAAATACACAAACCTAATATTCCACTACGACCTATCCTTTCTGCTATTAACTCTCCAAACTACAATCTTGCCAAATTTTTTGTTCCTATCTTAGATCCTCTAACTAAAAACGAGTATACCTTGTCAGACACCTTCGACTTTATCAATTGCCTAAATTCTTCTTCTTTTGGCACTTGTTTCATGACAAGCTTTGATATTGAATCTTTATGCAAATCTTCCTTTTCTGAAACCATCAACATAATTACTAATGAATTATTTCATAACAATCAAAACATAATGGGAATAGATCTTCCCTCCTTCACCAAACTTCAAAATTATCTGTTGAAGATTCTATTTTCCTTTTCGACGGGGAACTATATAGCCAAATTGATGGTATGGCTATGGGCTCTTCCTTTAGGTCCTGCTTTTGCAAATAGCTTTCTCTGCTATTATGAAAAACAATGGATCAGGCAATGCCCCCCTCTATTCAAACCCCTTCTTTATCGCCACTACATGGATGACTTCTTCGTAGTTTTCAAGGAGAAAGGTCATGCCAATATGTTTCTACATATATGAATGAGAGACACAACAGCATGAGATTCACCATGGAACAAGAAATTAATAATTCCATATCCTTTCTTGATGTATATGTTACTCATATTAACAACATATTTAAAACATCTGTTTTATAGAAAACCTACTTCTACCCTTCTTGCTACAAACTATTTCAGCAACATACCTCTTAAGTTTATTCTATCAGGTCTAAGATCTAGAATCTATAGAGCATTTAAAATTTGCTCTGACTGGCATTTATTCCATAAAGAGATGGAATTTATTAAAATTCTTTTCCATTTTAATCTATTCCCTAAGTTCCAAGTAGAAAAAAGTATTAACGAGTCCTCGTTAATCTTCAGACCTGCTCATCGTTTCCTACTGTTCCTAAAAAAAATATTCTTCCCTTACATAATTAAAAAACTATTCTTACTTACTTGAGGCTACATTCCCCCAATGCCAGTTTATTCTTATAAATTCTAACTCTCTCTCAATTCACACTTTCTTCAGACATAAGGAATCTATCCCAATGTTTCTCAGATCCTCATTAATATACTTATTTAAGTGTGCCAGCTGTAATGCGGCTTATGTAGGCCAAACTGGTCTACAATTAAAAGTGAGGATTGATAAACATAGAGGAGTTTCCTTCAGAACTGACCTTCCTCTTTCTTCTCCGGAACACTCTGCATAAGAGACCATGGAGATACCACCTTTTTCTTCTTCCATTTCTCTATCTCCGACATTCGTCTTCTCTTCTTGATCGTAGGATATTGGAGTCTTTTATATAAAAAAACTCATTCCACATCCTTAAATGATCAAGCTTCTTCTACTGTTCTTTTCACACAGTGATGAAGTCCTTTTTCCTAAAATAGTCCAGCCTTTTTAATATTTCTTGGTGATGCAAAATTTCGACTTTAGTCTTGTTTTTTTTTTTTATTTTAAATCAATATAATTCTTATATTTTTTATTATTTTATTGTAATTGTTATTATTATTATTTTAGTATTTTTAATATAGTTAATGAAATTATTTGGTTTAATTTTAAATTAGAAAATTTTTAGAACTTAGATTGTGCTGAGGACGGACCGAGTTAAGGTTTTAAACGTTCACACTGTAATAAATAATATTGGAGACCCTTGGTGTTGGCTTTAACCTTTCTGATTATATATATATATATATATATATATATATATATATATATATATATATATTATATATATATATATATAGTATATATATGTGAGCTCAATATTGGAAATTAAATTGTTTTGACATTATTTTTATTTACCCTAAAAAAAGTAATTTCAGTTAAAAAAATTGCTTTTGCTAGACAACTCTTGTATATTGCACTTGACCCTATATATATATATATATATATTATATATATATATATATATAATATATATATATATATATATATATATATATATATATATATATATATATATATCCTGTCAACGATTTTTAAAAATTTCCAAAAGAGATGAATATCCTGTTGTGAGTTCTTCAGCATTTTATTTTTATGGATTCCCAGATATCATTTCATTTTATTCTAATTAATTAACATTATATATATATATTATATATATATATATATATATATATATATATATATATATATATATATATATATATATATATATATATATATATATATATATATATATATATATATATATATATTCTATGAAAAGAAATTATTGTTTTCATTTTTTAAGCAACACTTTTAGGTGCTTTGATAAACATCATATTTGCTTTCTGAATTAATTATTGTGTAAATTTCATTTTTGTTTTAAATATCATTTGAAATTATTGAAAATTGATTTATTGTGAAGTTAAATTTTAACTTTATAATGAGTTCTTTTGATTATCTTCAAAATGTTTTCACGTTTGGTCGAGTTCTTCCATTCCCGGCCATTTATCCTGAAAACAAAACTCCAGTCACTTTTGACATTCTCGAACAAGGATGGATTGCGGCCTTTGTGACTGGATATCTGTGTTTCATGATCCTTTTACCAGCGGCTGTTGGCAAAGAGGTTAGTTTTTTTTTTTTTTCACAAATGATCATAATTTTTTTTTCTTATCTCTAAAGTGATTTCAAATATCTCATGAATGCTTGAAATGTTCATTTCAATTTCATTTAAATCCATGCCCACGCCCATGCACATGCACATGCACATGCACATGCAAGCTCACACTCACATTATATATATATATATATATATATATATATATATATATATATATATATATATATATATATATATATATATATATATATATATAGACAGTATAACACCCCACAGGAAATAAAAACAAAAATTAAAATTGGAGCAAGGCTTTCGAAGGGATAGCCACCCTTCCTCTTTCAGGCTCTAGTTTTATTATAATAAACTAGAGCCTGAAAGAGGAAGGGTGGCTATCCCTTCGAAAGCCTTGCTCCAATTTTAATTTTTGTTTTTATTTCCTGTGGGGTTTTATACTGTCTAAAATTTTACACGGTTATATATTATTATATATATATATATATATATATATATATATATATATATATATATATATATATATATATATATATATATATATATATATATATATATATATATAATATATATATATATATATATATATATATATATATATATATATATATATATATATATATATATATATATATATATATATATATATATATATATATATATATATATATATATATATATATATATATATATATATATATATATATATATATATATATATATATATATATATATATATATTATATATATATATATATATATATATATATATATATATATATATATATATATATATATAATATATCATGTTCAGCATTCCATCCATAGATACTGCCATAATTATGCAAAGAAAAAAATGACAAAAATAATTATTGCAAGCAAATGTTAAAAAATACTCCATTATAGATACGAATAAATAAGGATAATAAATAGAAACATTTGTTCTA
>SEYY01016285.1:10000-17925 GCA_009176605.1 Armadillidium nasatum
AGAAAATGAGAAAAAAATTCAACTTTTCTATTTTATGAGCAAGTTTTTTTTTAAACTTTGAAAAACGTTAAGTACATTTTACGATATATTGAAGTTCATTTTCGAAATGAAAAAGTCATTATAGGGTAAAACCAATCATAGGCCACCATTTTTGCCTCTTGTTACTTCTCGCTATCTGCTACGGTTATTGAGATATTTACTAATACATCTTAGGCTTTACTTCTAGCGATCGCGGCAGGGGCTTGCCTCTTGAAATGTACTTTTTCAGAGTCTCAGCCTAAGCGACGGCGCCGGAGAGCGACTTTCTTTAGGAACCTGGTCTCAAAAATTACAATTTCTTGAGTTACTTTTTAGCGAAAATTGCCCTTCTATATAAGACAACGTATTTGATCATATATATATATATATATATATATATATATATATATATATATATATATATATATATATATATATATATATATATATATATATATATATATATATATATATATTATATATATCATAGGCCTACCAAAATTTTATCTATATCTTATTAATATTATTCCATTCATTTTTTTTTGTAAGCATTTTGGGCAAAGCTATATCAAGTTGCTTCACAATATATATATATATATATATATATATATATATATATATATATATATATATATATATATATATATATATATATATATATATATATATATATATATATATATATATATATATATATATATATATATATATATATATATATATATATATATATATATATATATATATATATATATATATATATATATATATATATATATATATATATATATATATATATATATATATATATATATATATATATATATATATATATATATATATATATATATATATAATAATTATTAATATAATAATAATAGATAATAATAATAATAAATTATATATATATATATATATATATATATATATATATATATATATATATATATATATATATATATATATATATATATATATATATATATATATATATATATAATATATATAATGTTTTTTTTAAAGTACAAAATTGGTATCGGTATCGGTATCGGTATCGGCATATTTTTATCGGTATCGGTATCGGTATCGGTATCGGCAAAGTTTAAACTCTTGGTATCGGTATCGGTATCGGTATCGGTAAAATTTTGGTATCGCTCCATCCCTAATATATATATATATATATATATATATATATATATATATATATATATATATATATATATATATATATATATATATATATATATATATATATATATATATATATATATATATATATATATATATATATATATATATATATATATATATATATATATATATATATATATATATATATATATATATATATATATATATATATATATATATATATATATATATATATATATATATATATATATATATATATATATATATATATATATATATATATATATATACATGTTAGCTATATATTGCAATTCACCCCACTCACGGGCAGAGCCCTTTTCGAGGAGGGGGCATATAAAAAAAAGAGAAAGAAGGAAGAAAACCACACAGACCCGAACCTAATGCACTTCTCTCAGGTGGGCACAGATGAAAGACTTGAAACTAGGATGATTAAATGCAGGAGGAAAAATAGATGATGGTAGAGAGTTCCACAGAACAGAGGTGGCTGGAAAGGAGGCACCACAACGGGCTAGCCTGGAATTTACAGCATCCACACAAAATTCGTGTTAAAGCAAGTCACTCCTTGGACAACGTGGATGACGGAATGATAGTGGAATGTGAGAAGCCAATTCCTCCGAGCACCTGCCATTGTAGTACCTATAGAAAAGAGATAAAGCATCAACGTCACGTCGCAGAGATAGTGGGTCAAGAGATTTTGAAAGGAGGGAACAATTTATTAATCTTTTAGTCTTAGACTCAACCCTTTCCAGGAGAATAGAATCGGAAAATTGAAGGCGAAAAGCAACTATAGAAGCAAAAGAGGGAGCAGATTTGAAATGAGTAGAAGAATGTAGCATCAGCATAAGATTGAACAGAGTTAGAAGTGCAGTTGAGAAGATCGTTAATGAAAAGTAAGAATAAAGTTCGAGATAAAATAAGAAATAAGAAGAGGTCGCTCCACCTACAAGTGCCGAAATGGAACGATTTGAGAGGGACTAGACAAGAGTAAGCAAAGAGAAGAAGGAAACACAAAGGAAGGCTTATAAAGCAGCGACTTATGCCATACTTAGTCAAAAGTCTTGGATATGTCAAGCGCAACCACACGTCTCCCCGAAGTTTCTAAGCGCAGAAAAGCATAAATCAGTGATATAGGAAAGTATGTCGCCAGCTGACCTCAAACGTCGAAAGCCTTACTGATGATCTGAGAGAAGTGAATGAAACTCCAAATGATCCAGGAAACGATAGTTGATGAGAGTTTCAAATTTTTTAGAGAGAACACAAATGAAAACTATTGGTCAATAGTTGGAAGGGTCAGAGCAGCTCCCTTTTTTTCGGAATCTGCTGAACATTTGCGCGTTAAGGCATATAGAGTACAGGTGAACGAAGACAAGGGCTAACTTGGAGACACACTCACTCAGAACACGTGTAGGAATGCCATCCGAGCCACTGTCCTTCCTAAAGTTCATAGATTTCAGGATCCCATGCTCCCGATCATGAGTAATCACAGGTAGAGACATGGGACACCTGAGATGAAAAGGAGTAAGAGGAGGAATGCCAGAGTCGTGCAGGGTGGAATTAAATAAAACAAGAGAAGCAGATGGAGTATTAACTACAGATTCATCAGAAGGAACAAGAGGAGGAAAAGTCAGGTTTACAGAAGTTATTAGAGGTATTTTTTGCAAGAGGCCATAAATTTTTATCAATGGGAGAACCATGGAGGTCACCGCACTTCCATTTAGAGAAAGTACTCGTAGTTCGTCGATGAACATCTCTGCAACGATTCTGAGCTGATTGAAAATTAACAAGAGTGATAGGAGAAGAGTTTTTCCGTTCACGATAAGCATTGTCTCTCTTTCGAAGGACAAAAGAACTATTGCCATTGAATAATGAATTTTGAAGATGGAATGAACCTGCTCATCCCATTGTCGATTAAGGCCCCTACCTTTTCAGTAGAGACCCAAGCGTCACGCACTATACACACACACACACATATATATATATATATATATATATATATATATATATATATATATATATATATATATATATATATATTATATATATATATATATATATATAGATATATGATTCGGCTGCGGTCGAGAGAGGATGTGCTTGGAAGCAGAAGGGAAGAAGAAAAGTTAGAAACACCACAAGGGAGTCAAAAGAGAAGAGAAGAGAGGAATAGAGAGAATGAGAGGAGAGAAGAAAAGTGAAGGGAAGAGAAGGCTATTGTATCTGGAGCTTAAAGATCTTCTCCCTGAAGTTGCAGTTTGCTTGTGTAGTTATTGAAGAACGATACTGACCATAGGTAAAAAGAGAAAAAATAATATTTCGTTATAATATTTCAGTATTTTTAATAGTAAATTAAAAGAAATTCAAAAAAAAAAAAATTGTGAAGCAACATATCTTTCGATTTTTGTACTTTCGACAATTAATATAAAATTAAATATTAAAAGAAGAAGAAGAAGAAGAAAAAAAAAAGAATTTAGTTAGAAGTAACCTCTGGTCAATAATGAATGATGATTTCGTCGCAGTCGAATCAGATGAAGAATAGTTCTTCGCATGGTTTTAAAGGCTGGGAACCTTTTCAACTAAGATTTCTTCCCATGTACGATTGCAGGAATGCAAAATTTCTGTAATCGACGCTACCCTGCATCATGCGGGATAAGGTGCATTGTATAAAAAAAAAAAAAAAAAAAAAAAAAAAAAAAAAAAAAAAATAATATATATATATATATATATATATATATATATATATATATATATATATATATATATATATATATATATATGAAATGTGTACTGGCACAAAATGACGGTCGGACGACGTCATAATTTTAAGATAGCCTAGTGCCATGATGTCACAGGGTAAGGTGTGTGCGTATGCGCAGATGACGTCATCACCGAGAGTGTCTTGTAATGTTGCAAAGAGGCTCTTGCAATGACACCTGACACTCAATGTCAGCTGTCAGTGGCACACCCTTCACCTCATGTTGACATGTACTCGCATGAGTGTCACGTACTAGAAAGTACAAGAAGTTTCTAGAAGATGCTAGAAACAGCTAGAAATTGCATCTCAGGAAAGAGCATGAGCTAGGCCCTGGCACTAGCACACGAGAAACAAATAAGACTTGTCACGTGCCTATCGGCACGTACAAAGAAAAAATGGGCTGGGATTAAAGGGTTAAGTGACAAAAAGGGGCGGGGATTAAGAGATTAACAATTTATTAGGGAATTATCCGGATTAATTATTAGATCAACCGATTAATCGGATTAAAAACGCCTCACGAAAGACCATGAAAAGGGGGCTTCGTCCCCCTTTCCAACTCAGGGGCGCTCCGCCCCAATGCAATATTGCATGCAACAATGATTTGCAAAATTGCGACAGTGTCATGAAGCATTGAAAAAGTACCACGCAACAGTGTAAGTGCCAGTGTCAGTTCATCCTGTCAAAAGTGCCCAGTACTATATATATATTATATATATATATATATATATATATATATATATATATATATATATATATATATATATATATATATATATATATATATATATATATATATATATATATAATATATATATATATATATATATTATATATATTATCTTATGTTCTTTTATTTGGAATATATCATAATTTAAAATTTTTGAATGAATATTAGATTGTAAAAGTTCTATTCATTCACAAAATTGAGCTTCAAACGTATTTATTTTATGTTAGATTTTTATAATAACCGTAGTGAGTTTAAACCCTACGATTATAAAAAGAAAGGTTAGAACACCGAATTAATTAATTATAAAAGATGGCCAGTCAAGACTAATCAAGCTCCAAATCGAAGATATCTCCAGCTAATAGAAGAAGATCTTACATGGAGCTCTTAGCTATTTGGCGAGAGTAACCTCTAACTATATGGTGGAGGTAAAATCCATTCTTCGAGGAACCAAAAGAACGGCCAACGATTAAAGCAACCTACATGGAGATCTAAAGAGAAACCTCTAACTATTTGGAGGAGGCCTAATCCATTATCTTCAAAAATCATTAAGGTGATCGTCGTGAACTCATCGTAACTCCTCCGAAGAAGATGAAGACAACGCCTTATTAACCTAGGCCGATTATTTATGTTACGCTACCATATAAATATATTAATACAAACAACGAATAAAAACTTATTTTACTTATAGTCAAAAGGAATAAATTAAAGATTATTAACTTATTAATATTTCTTATATCATATATAAAAAATATATATATATATATATATATATATATATATATATATATATATATATATATATATATAATATATATATATATATATATATATATATATATATATATATATATACTATATATATTCACACTAATTGATTACAGAGAAATTGCGTGAAAAAAATAAGATGGGGTATGTATGTTTTCTGGATTTAGAAAAAGCATATGATAGAGTATGCAGGAGAAAGTTATTCGAAATATTAATGGAAAGGGGGTTGAAAGGGAAATTACTGAAGGGGGTGAAAGCTTTTTATGCGAATTGTAGATCAAGAGTGAGGGTGAAGAGAGAACTTTCAGACTGGTTTAGCATAGGAGTGGGATTGAGACAGGGGTGTGTTATGTCGCCATGGCTATTTAATCTATTGATGGATGGTGTAGTCAGGGAAATGGAGAGAGAAGGGATTTAGGGCATATAGAGGTGAATGGGATGTGAATGTTTTACTTTTTGCAGATGATGCGGTGTTGGTGGCAGATTCTGAAGAAAAGTTGAGAATACTTGTGAGAGAGTTTGAGAGGAAATGTGCAAATATGAGATTGAAAGTCAATCCAGGGAAGAGTAAGGTTATGAGGATTGGAGGTGGGGATGAAGAGATGTGGAGGGAGGAATGGGGAGGTGTAGAAGTGGGGGAAGGAAACTTGAGGAATTGAATGAATTCAAATACCTAGGAATGTTGGTGGAAGGTAAGGGTGGGACGGAAAAAGAAATAAAGAATAGAGTGGTAGAGGGAATGAAGAGTGTTGGGAGGTCTAAGAGAAGTATGGAAGAAAGGAAACATTTCAAAGAGAAATAAAGATAAGAATGTTTGAATGTATGTGTTTACCTTCTGTATTGTATGGGTGTGAAACATGGATGATAAGTGCTCGAGCGAGGAAAAGTTTAATTCTTTGAGATGAAAGATTTGAGAGCGATATATAAATTGAGAAGGATTGATAGGATTAGAAATGAAATAATAAGGGAGATGTGTAAATGGAAGAAGGGTGTAGTTGATAGAGCGGAGGAAGGTGTGCTAAAATGGTTTAAACATATGTGTAGAATGAATGAGGACAGAATGGTGGGCAAGGTACTTAGATCCGAGGTGGATAGGTATGGGAGGGGAAGGCCAAAATGGAGATGGATGGATGGGTGAGAGAGATTTTGGTGGAAGGAATTTGAGTTTAGAAGAGGGTAGAAGACTTGCGGAGGACAGAGTGAGATGGAGGGCGATGGTGAAGGGGTTTAAAGGTAAGAATGAGTATGATTGTAAGAGAATTCTGGCTGGCACCACCCACGAAGTGGAAAGGTGATAGGGAAAAAATAAAAATAAATAAATATATATATATATATATATTATATATATATATATATATATATATTATATATATTATATATATATATATAATATATATATATATATCCTCCTGTGGGCAAAGGCTAGAGGCCTACCAAATTCCACCGGAGTTGTGAAAATCTTATTCTGATCAAAGGAGGCCAACATATCCAGATACACGGCGTTTGAAAGTATGCAAGTCAAAGGAAGTTGGGAAAAGATAAAGGGAGTGTGTTTCAGACTTTACCAGTAGAGTTTATAAGATTGAGCATAGCGATTAAGTCTGGGGTCTGAGAGTTGAAAAGAGAAAGGATGAGACTGTGTAGAAAGCGTGTCTCAATCATCTATATGTGATGATTGGAGGTATGCGACGAGTGAGTTCAGAAGAGCAGTGTCCGTTGTAATAGCGATAGTAAAGAGAGAGTGACGCAACAATTCGACGGGCAGAAAGAGATTGAAGAGAGTTAGTAAGAGTAGGAGAGTTCATGAGACGAAAAGCCCTAGTTTCACCTTCTCAAGGAGAGCTGTATGAGTGGAACCACTCCAGATGTGCAACGCATATTCCATACAAGTTCGAACAATACCCCTATACAGAGCAAGCAACAGGGGTGGCGTGAAGTAATTCTGAAAGCACCTCAGAACACCCAACCTCTTAGAAGCTTGTTTAGAAAAAGAAGTAATGTGATCTTTCCAAGAAATATCACGAGAAAACGATACGCCAAAAATATTAAGAACATATGAGGTTTGAGTTGTGTGTTTTCGAAGAAGATATCAAGTTTTTGGAAGGTTGTGTCGGTGGAGAGATTGAGGAATTGAGTTTTTGAGGCATTGAAAAACCCATGTTTTCTCTGCCCCAATTTGAAATACGAGAAAGATCAGAGGTTAGTGCTCCAAGGCTACATTCTCGAGTCTATCAACTGCTGTTGGGTGGCGTTTTTCAAAAGGGAAGGGGTAATGAAGTGTGGAGTCATCAGCATAGAATGGATAGAGATGAAATAGAGAGAAGTCATTAATGAAAAGCAAAAAAGTGTTGGGGATAGGACAGAATCCTGATTAACACCACTATTAATATTTTAAATTAAGAACGGTCTACATCTCCAACAGCTGTATAGAACGACTGGAAAGGAAATTAGAGAGAAGGTCACAGAGAGAAGGATAGATAACGAAAGAGG
>SEYY01016286.1:0-10000 GCA_009176605.1 Armadillidium nasatum
TGAGAATATTGAGAACAGATGAAAGTTTGAGTTGTGTTTCGAAGAAGATCAATTGTGTGTGGAAGATTGTGGTCGAGTAGAAAGATGGAGGAATTGAGTTTTTGAGGCATTGAAAATGACCATGTTTTCTCTGCCCCAATTTGAAATGAGGGATAGATCAGAGGTCAGCTTGCTCCAAGGCAATCCTTCTTGCATCTAATAACTGCTGTTGGGGGGGACGTCTTTCAAATTGAAAGGAATAATGAAGGGTGGAGTCATCGGCATAGGAGTGTATAGGAGACGAAGTAATAGAGAGAAGATCATTGATGAAAATTAGAAAAAGAATTGGAGAAAGGACAGATCCTTGAGGAACACCACTATTTATAGATTTATAGGAGGAACGGTGGCCGTCTACAACAGCTGCTATAGAATGACTAGAAAGGAAATTAGATAGGAGGTCACAGAGAGAAGGATAGATTCCGAAAGAGGGAAGTTTGGAAATCAAAGCTTTGTGCCAGACACTATCGAAAGCTTTCGATATGTCTAGCGCCACAGAGAAAGATTCACCGAAACAAATATATATATATATATATATAATATATATATTATATATATATATATATATATATATATATATATATATATATATATACCATCGTTAGGTTATTCTTAATTACCGACTGTTAGGTATATATTTACCCTTACAGTCAAGGTTAGGTTAAGTCAAATTAGCTTGTTAGATAAATAACAAAATAGCAAGCATTCACGAAGTAAGGCCTATTTGTTAACCATTAGGCTTATATTTACTCTTCAATAATAAATGCATGCCTAACAACCAGCAAATAGGAGTAATTTTGCAAATACTTGCTTTTTCTGTATTTTTAAAAGTAGAATTAATCATAGTCTTAACCATGGATCCATATAATGAAAGAGTTAATACTACTATAATAAAAACCACCACAAATAACAACATAAATACTGAAAAAATACTTTCTCACATCTTTAGAGTATGCCTTCTTTATCTTTTTATTATGACCCCTGGTGAGCCTGTCATGATCTGATGTAGGGAGTTACATTTGCACTATACATTAGTAAATAAGAGAGCTAGAAGCCAAAGGGGCATACCAAGACAGCCACAGTCAAAAAATGCTAAAGCTGCTATTTGCTATGAGTGGCTAATTCTGATTCAATTTTCTTCATGAAAATAATCAACTCATCATACATGCAAGATTAAAACTTGACGGACATGATAAAAACACGTTAACTTGAATTATAACCCCTCTCCTTGAAGAAAACTTGGAAGACCTAAATCTTATCCATTCTAAGATATCCCATAGTGCCGTGTATATCCATCGTTTATTTAGCCTAGGCATAATCTTACAAATGTTAGTATTGGTCTGTCTTTGTCATAGGCCTAATTAATCTCACGCTTTTATCTTAATAGGCCTAGAATGGTTTAAAAGATTAAAACTAATTGCAAATATGCGTGTCGCAGGCTGGTTACGAATACTATTTTTGTAACAACTGATAACGCATATCAAGTAAAATCTAATGCATGGGTAAATGAGGCACTTTACGGAGATTCCCTACAGGAATATGAAATAGAAGGATACTCATTTTACCTATACCAACGTAGAGGAAGAAATGGTGGAGGTGTAGCACTCTATGTTAAAAGCAATATTGAATCGGTGTTAATTGCTGACATTAAAACAAATCAGGATGTGGAATCTCTGTGGGTAGATATTCTTATGTATAATAAATCATACAGGATAGGAGCATTTTATAGAGCTCCTGATCAGAGTCAAGTATTAGATGAAGATATGGTGAAGGAAATCAAAGTAGCGTGTGAAAATAATGCAAAAGGGGTAGTCATTATGGGTGATTTTAATTTTCCAGACATTGAGTGGAATACTTTGAGTAGTATGGTTAATAGAAGTTCAGTATTTGTAAATTGTATTCTATACAACTTTTTGAGTCAGATGGTTCAAGAACCGACAAGGCATGCGGCATTGTTAGATTTAATATTAACAAATGATGAGAATATGGTGAATGATATCGAAGTTGGGGAGACTTTAGGAGCTAGTGATCACTATATTATTAGATTTAACTGGAATATGAGGTCTGGGCCCAAATTGCAAGTCAATAGGGAAAAGATATTAGATTTCAGAAACGGAGATTTTAGCAAATTCCGAGCAATGCTCAATGAAATTGACTGGGATAAGGAGTTTGATGGTCAGAATTGTTTCATCATGTGGGAATACTTCAAGGAAATATTGTCTTCCATTCAGTCTGTGTGTTTTAAAGATAAATCCATTAGGGTGGCAAATAGAAAACCTAATTGGTGGAGTAGAGAGATAAAAGAGAAAATCAGTGAAAAGCGTAGATGTTTTAAAATATTCAAAGGTAGGAGCAGGGTGGAAGATTTGGAACATTATAAGAGAATTAGGAATGAACTTAACCAGTCAATAAGAAGAGCAAAGAGAATGGCAGAAATTAATTTGGCAAGAAACAGTAATAAAGACCTGAAAAAGTTTTTTAGTTTTTATAAATTTAAAAGCAAGGATAAGAAAATTGGCCCCAATTAAAATTGATTGTTTAGTAAGCTCAGATAAGGAATTGGTTAATATTTTCAACGCTTATTTTGCATCAGTGTTTACTGAGGAAAGGTTGGATAGCAGTTTAGAGACTAATAGTTCTAGTATACATGTAATGAATAGGTGTGAAGCATTTGAAATTGAGTTAAATGAAATTAAAACTTTACTAGAACATATTGACCCAAATAAGGCAGCGGGTCCAGATGGTGTATATGGTAGAATTCTAAAAGAGGGGAGTAGCAGTATTGCAAAGGCACTGTATTTGATTTTTAAGCGATCTATTGCTTTTGGAGAGGTACCTGAAGACTGGAAAACGGCATATGTGGTGCCCATTTTTAAAAAAAGGTAGTAAGGAAGATTTAGGGAACTATAGGCCAGTTAGTTTAACATCTCTTGTCGTGAAAATTTTGGAAAAGTTACTGAAAAGTCATATAGAGAAGCATTTAGATGATAACAAGATACTATATAACTCCCAGCATGGCTTTAGAAAGGGTAGATCATGTCAGACAAATCTACTAGAATTTATGGAATATATTACTGAATGCATAGACAGGGGTGATCCAGTTGATGTTATATATTTAGACTTTAGCAAAGCTTTTGATAAGGTACCCCATGTTAGGCTGATGCAAAAGTTGTCACAGTGTGGTATAAATGGTAATGGTACACAATTGGATTAAAGAGTGGTTAAAGAACAGAAGGCAGTGTGTATTACTTAATGGAAATAAGTCATTATGGGAAACGGTGAAGAGTGGGGTCCCACAGGGTTCTGTGCTGGGACCACTTTTGTTTCTTATTTATATAAATGATTTAGACAAAGGCCTTAAATGTAAGGTTTCTAAGTTTGCTGATGACACCAAAGTGGTTACCTCAGTAAGGAATAATGATGGATGCATAAAGCTTCAAAGTGATCTAGATAGACTTCTTGGTTGGGCAGAGAGGTGGCAAATGAACTTTAATAGTAAAAAATGTAAAGTTCTTCATGTAGGTTACTCAAATGAAAGATTTAATTATGAAATGAATGGGGAGTGGCTTGAGACTGTGGACCAAGAAAAGGATTTAGGTGTGATTATTAGCAGTAATCTGAAGGTGGGTGATCAATGTTTGGAAGCAAGGAATAGAGCAAATAAGATGTTAGGTATAATTAATCGCAATGTAGTTTACAAGAGCAAAGAGGTTATAAGCAAGCTATATAATAGCTATGTTAGGCCAGCATTAGAGTATTGTGCACAGGTTTGGGCTCCTCATTTAAGAAAAGACATAGATATGCTGGAGAGAGTCCAACGTAGAGCAACAAGGATGATTTCTGGCTTTGAAAATAAGAGCTATGAAGAGAGGTTGAAAGAGTTAGGAATGTTCTCGGTTGAAAGGAGATTTCTCAGAGGGGATATGATACAAGTTTACAAAATATTTGCATCTGGCAGTAATACAGAGATTGAAAAATACTTTATAGTGAACCAAGGAAGAGTAACTAGAGGACATGATAAGAAAATTAAAAAGAAGCCATGCCATCTCGATCTGAGAAAATACTCTTTCAGTAATAGAGTTGTTAATTTTTGGAATGACTTGCCACAAGAGATTGTTGATTGTGATTCTCTTGTCAAATTTAAAAAGGGGCTAGATAGATATATGGATAGTTTAGGTATTATATAGAATAACTTGACTAAGCCAAATTGGTGGGTATATTTGTATTTTTAGATCAACCTATGACCAAGCCTAATTGGCAGTTTATTTTTTTGTAGTGGGTGATGGTTCATTGAATATTGCATGTAAAACTGGCCTTGGTGTTATTTTTTATCTTTGCATGAGTAAACTGATAACTAGGGATAGGACAGACCTAGTCTTTGTGCATGTATTAGTATTGATAGTTAATATTTGTTTGGACTGGGACAGTCTCGATAGGCCCTTGTGGCTTCTAACTGTCTCTATTTTTCCTATGTTCCTATGTTCCTATGTTCCTAATATCATCAAAATGCCTAAGCCAACATTATTTTATCACCACAGAATCTTCAGTTGAATCAATTGAATTCAGTTCCCAACCGTAGCCGAGTATCATAACAGTTGCTTAAACAGAGCTGTACCACCGAGTCAATGAGACAAGGATTCACAAGTTCCTTATCATCCCATGCTTATTTTTTTGAAGTGCTCATGTCTCCCCTTTCAGTTTAGGCCATCTATAAAAACTATTTGTCTACTTTCACTATTTTGTCTATTGTATATGCTTTTGTCTATTTTAAGTTTCATTTATATTGGAGACATTCTATTGAATCCTCCTTCTTAGGTTTTGGTAAAATTGTTTTTGTTTTTAAATGTGGCAACACCAACAAGCTGTCACATCGAGTGTGCCACTTTCAGGCACTTACTTTGCTTAAACTTCAAAAAAAAAAAAAAAATTCTACAGCTATAAAACTGATTATATACTTTCACTATTTTATCTAGTGTATATACTTTATACATTTTAAGTTTTCTTTTGTATTGGAGAAATTATATTAAAATTCTCCTTCACAAGGCTTTATAAAGTTGGTTTGTTTTTTGTTTCGATATGGCACCCTTAACATTAGGCCTAAGTAAGCTTTATGAGTCTAATAGTATTTGTATTTAAAAGTTTAGGCCTACAGCATATTTGTTTGTTATTGTTAGGCTACAAGCCGAATTGTTTTTTAAAGATGTAATTCTAGTCAACAGAGTGTGAACTCAAGTAACCGGCTTAAGACAATTAGAAAATCAAGACAGTTGTTGAGCCACAGAGGTCTATAATGACTGCCCAAGTCCAAAAATGCTAAATTAACTATTTTTAAGTTCCTACTTTTTAGGCATATTTGCTACCTTCATATATTTATATTATATAGGCCATCCAAATTTTCAAAAATTCAGTCATTCTCTAGTATATCAGCCAGTTTCAAAATTTCAAATTCCAGTTGTATAATTGCCTATTAAGCCATTTAAAGTTTTCAACATTTTTAAAAAATTTTGGGCCATTTAGGTCCATTTTAAAATTTCAAAACTTTCATTTGTGTTTTGGCCAAGTAAACCAAACCTCAAAATTTTCAAAATTTTTAAATTTATTTTAGGCTTATAGTCCATTTTCAAATTTTCAAAGTTTTGATTAATCTTGAATGAATTTTTCAAAATTTTAATCAATCTTGGCCAAATACGCCAATTTCATTTAAAAAAAAAAAATTCAATTTGTTGGTTAATTAAGCCAGCTTTATATTTCAAAATTTATATTTGTATTTAGACCAAATAGGTCAATCTCAAAATTTCAAAGTATCTATATTATTTGCTGGAAAGGATGAGTTTTATTTTTTCAAATTTCCTATAAGGTTTAGCTATACAGCATATATATCATTTCCATTTAAGATTTTAATTTTTTGGTCATTAGACAATAGTTCTAATCAAAATGTCTAATACAATTGTTCAGTCACTTGTAGGCATGATTAAAAAAAAGATGTAAGCCATTCCTTCAAACTAGGGCAATCTCTCAAGACTACAATTGATTATTTTTTTTATGTATATAGATGGTTATGGTATAGATAAGGAGTCATCATATATTGAAAGTATAAGAGCTGAAATAGAGTCCTTGTTAAGGGAAATTGAACAAAAGGATAGGGCTATGAAATGGATTCTATCTTTCTTGATATTCATTTTAAAAAGTTGTCTCATCAAGTTCAGTTTCAGTGAAGTATTAAACTGAAATTAAGTAAACTCAGTAGTTCAAATTCTACTTCAAATATAATGACTCAGAATCATAATAAAGTATAAATCTTGAAACTTCATACAAATACGGAAGATGTGTAGGGGTTTTCTATCCTTTGCTAAAGGATTCGAAAGTACCTTTACAGTTAAAGAAAATAATTTTTGAGACAATTCTGACACCGGTATTGATGTATGGAGCGGAGTGTTGGACGACAACCACGAAGTTAAGATGCAGGATACAGGCTGCTGAAACGAGACCACTCAGAATAATGCTGGGAAAGAGTAGAAGATATAGGGTGAGAAATGAGAAAATTAGAGAAACGATAGGGGTATGCCCTATCATAAATAAGATAGAAAAGGCTCAACTAAGGTAGCTGGGTCACCTGGAAAGAATGGATGACCAAAGGTTACGAAAAGATGTTGGAAGTGGGAACCAGAGGGAAGAAGACCGACAGAAAGACCGAGGAGGAGTTGAAGGCCGTGCTTGAGAAATATGGTTTCCCTGAACCGGATGAGTTGAGAATGAGCAACGCTTTACGGATTGGAGAAACTGGAGAACGAAACTGCACCGACTTACAGGCAGAAAATGCCAACCTGGGAGCTGGAGAAGATATATATATATATATATATATATATATATATATATATATATATATATATATATATATATATATATATATATATATATATATATATATATATATATATATATATATATATATATATATATATATATATATATATATATATATATATATATATCAAGGTTTTATCCAATTCCCAACTCTGTTGCTACTTTTCATTAATGACCTTCTCTCTATTGCTTCATCATCCATCACCTTTTCCGACGACTCCACCCATTATTTTAAAAGGCGTCGCATAACAAACTATATTGAGAAGTGTACATACGACACCTTTTTCTACACAGTCTTAACCTTTCTCTTCTCTCGTGTCCAAGACCTAACAACTATGATCAGTTTTACATATACTATTCTGGTAAAATCTGGAATTCGCTCCCTTTGTCTTATTTCCCAACTTCCTTTGACTTACATACCTTCAAGCTCCATGTATCGGGACACGTCGGCCTTTAATTTTTGTTAAATAATATATATATATATATATATATATATATATATATATATATATATATATATATATATATATATATATATATATATATATATATATATATATATATATATATATATATATATATGCACAAATTTAAGGTCTGCTATACGGGGATTCGGACTCTGACCATTTGGATGGTAATACAGAGGGCCAAGACTGTACTAAAAGAGATCGCAAGGAGAAAGCTTATAGTCAACTGCCATGCAGACTAACTCCACGGACCTCCCCGACCGCACTCTGACACAGGGCAACAGGTCATTCTTCTATCCCTCTCACTCGCAGACCAATATTGAATAAAAAAAATTTTTTAAAGTCTGCTAAAACTCTCACAGACTGGAAGTATGTTCAAATTTAAGGTCTTCTATACTGGGATTCGAACCCTTATCACTTGGATGGTAACACTCTGTCTAACCATCCAAGTGGTCACATTTTCATACTATGGTACGAAATTACATGAATGTTCAATTTTCAAATCGATAGATCGGACGGAATGGTCCAGTATCTTGCCCTGCGAGATCCCAGATATGAATTCTATTGATTTCTATTATAAGGGGTACATGAGGGCACCTGTCAAGTCAAGAGAATCTCGTATGTAGATATAGATGAGGTGCCAGGCCTCTCCGAAAACATACGACAGTCACTACGACGTAGGTATCGCATTGGGCATTGATGTAGACACTTCGAACAGTTATTGTAAATAATGATTGTGAACAATAAATGTTCGATTTGCCTATCAGTGTTTAATTTTCCATTGTATACACACTCTTAACCACTCTGCGCACTATCGAGTAATGATTTGCGGACACATGTGTACAACATAAAATGTGACTATTTTGCCCTTCCTTACTCACTGTTAAATTTTGTGCCACTAATTTTGGAACACCCTCTATACATATATATATATATATATATATATATATATATATATATATATATATATATATATATATATATATATATATATATATATATATATATATATATATATATATATATATATATATATATATATATATATATATATATATATATATATATATATATATATATATATATATATATATATATATATATATATATATATATATATATATATATATATATATATATATATATATATATATATATATATATATATATATATATATCATCTGATAGGCGACAGCAAGAGGCCTACAAATTTTCATCAGAATTGGGGAAATATCAAATACCAAGTTCAAACAAGGGACGACATATCTTAATACACGTAGTTTAAAGGTGTGCAAGTGAAAGGAAGTTGGAAAAATAGATAAAGGGAGTGTGTTCCGGACTTTATCAGTAGAGCACATGAAGGATTCAGCACAGCTGATAAGGATGGAGTCAGAGAGTTGGACAGAGAAATGATGAGACTGTCTAGAAAGGCGTGTATCACGAGCCCTTTCATTGTAAGAGATATACGACAAGAGAGTTCTGAAGAGAAGTGTCCGTTGTAATAGCGATAGTATAGAGAGAGTGACGCAGTAATTCTACGGGCAGTGCAGAAAGAGACTTCAGAGAGTTGGTGAGAGCGAAAGAGTTGATAAGACGAAAAACTTAAGAATCCACCTTATCAAGGAGACCTGTATGAGTGGAACCATCCCAGATATGTGAGGCATATTCCATACAGGGGCAAACAACACCCCTATACAGAACAAGCAACCTGGTTGATGTGAGGAAATTCTGAAGGCACCCTAGAACACCCAAACTCTTAGAAGTTTGTTTAGAACGAGAAGCAATGTGATTCTTCCAAGAAAGATCACTAGAAAAAGATGCACCAAGAATATAGGGACATACGAAAGTTTGAGATATCTGTTTTCAAAGAAAATGTCATAGTTGTTTGCAAGATTGTGTCGAGTAGAGTAATGGAGGAATTGAATTTTTGAGGCATTGAAAACGACCAAGTTTTTTCTACCCCAATTTGAAATACGAGAAAGATCAGAGGTTAGTTAATCCTGATCCACTTTCCTTGCGCCAATTAACTGGTGTTGGGAAGGGGAGTCTTTCAAAGTGAAAGGAGTAATAAAGGGTGGAGTCATCTGCATAGAAGTAGATAGGTGATGAAGTAATAGTGAGAATGTCATAAATGAAGAACAGAAAAAAGTGTTGTGGATAAGACATATCTCTGAGGAACACCACTATTAATATATTTAAAAGAAGAACTGTGACAGTCTGCAACCGACCGGAATGAAAATCAAAGAGAAGTAAAATTGATTTTCTTAGATTTAAATAAATTTGTAGTAGAGTTGTCAGATATTAGGATGCTAACCGCTAGGCCCTCACAGTGTTAAATGCTGTGTCTCTTTTTACATCAGGGATAACTTCCATCATATTCATTGCGATTAAATAGAACCGGGGTCATAGATGTGAATGTGAATATTGATGATATCAAGGTTGATGCTGGATTTAATTCACAAAGATTAAATTGCCAGAAAGAGAAGACTATGACATTTAGTGAATTTAAGCCCTCAAAGGGAAAAAGCAATATGAAATATATTTCTAGTGGCAAAATAGGTCATAAACCATGTGAATGTACGGTTAAGGAACCAAGTAATCTACAGATTTCAAGACAAGGCAGAGAAGGGCAT
>SEYY01016286.1:12500-18032 GCA_009176605.1 Armadillidium nasatum
ATATTATAAATTTAGAAAATTTATTAAATTTTTTACGCACACACGAAGCATAATACTCATAATACTTGAGGTGAGACTACTTCCGACAGTATTTTAATATATTTTATTATTTTCATTATATATATATATATATATATATATTATATATATATATATATATATATATATATATATATATATATATATATATATATATATATATATATATATATATATATATATATATATATATATATATATATATATATATATATATATATAGAGAGAGAGAGAGAGAGAGAGAGAGAGAGAGATAGAGAGAAGACAATATATACGGTTAATGGCAGTTCGCGATCAACATGCAACATCACGTGACCATCGTATCGAGCTGCAGGCTGTCCATCAGACCCTTGTTAGCACGAATACCATTCAACGTCGCCTTACGGAACATGGATACCATCCACGGAGGCCTGCAAGAGGGTCCTCCGCTCATCAGGGAGCGCCGAAGTTCAAGGATGGCTTTCGTACAACACTTGCATTGGCGGCATGCACAATACAAAAAATACTCCCCTTCGGTGGTGGATCCGATATGGTTTGGGGTGGTATATCTTTCCATGCCCGCACGGAGTTACACGTTTTCAATGCAGGGTACCTAGCTGGTGTAACGATACATAACGCACATATTCGAACCGTGCGTCGTACCATTTGCCCCCTACATCAGGTGAAGCCTTCGTCCTCATGCAATATAACGCCAGACGCACGTAGCCAAATGTGTTGGTGATTACCTTAACAGGGTAGGGATTCGAACATTGGACTGGTCCGCGTACTGTCCCAGCTTAAACCCCATCGAGCATCTGTGGTACACACTGAAAAGGAGGTTGTGACTGCTACAGCACCAGCCTCACAGCCTTAATGACCTGCGACAAACGATTGTACATTCCTATGGGAGGAACTGCCACAGGAAACCATCCAGGACATCATCTCCAGCATGCATCAACGGTGTTTAGCTGTCATACGTGCAAGGGGACGCCACACAAGGTAATGACTGCCAAGGACAGATGGCATTCACAGGTTTGAACCCCCTCCCCATACTTATATGCCACGGTGTTCCAGGGTCCCGGGGGTTCCCACTGTGGAGCACCACATTATCCCCACTATGTATACCCATGTGCTATATATTAACAATGTTACTATCCATTTTGTATGTTTCAGTATCCTCCTATTGACTTTTGTTCCAGTGGTGCGTTAATTTTGCCCTTTAGTATATATATATATATATATATATATATATATATATATATATATATATATATATATATATATATATATATATATATATATATATATATATATATATATATATATAGAGAGAGAGAGAGAGAGAGAGAGAGAGAGAGAGAGAGAGAGAGAGAGAGAGAGAGAGAGTGTAGACCCCAGCAGAAGCAGCCACTTCCTTGTCCCAACTTTGCATGCATTACATTATAAAAAGGAGAAGAAACGGTGAAAGACGAATGAAGAATTAGAAAAAATGAAGATATTTGATAGAATTGGTATCAATTGAAATTATAAATTTATCACTATTCACGTGTGATAAAAATTGCAAATCAATAAAACTTTTTTATTTCATTTTAAAAGAAATTTAAGTTTTAGTTTGAAACTTTGTCACATAAAACTTTATTTTCCGTGGAGAGACCGATTTCACTATTTTATTTCTTATCAATTCCGGTATTTTATAATTATGCGAAGAAAATAGTCTTAAAAATTTAATAAAAAAGAAAAATGCCGTTTCTTTTTTCTTAATGCAAAAAATCGTTTACAAAAGCAGCCACATCTCTCTCTCTCTCTCTCTCTCTCTCTCTCTCTCTCTCTCTCTCTCTATATATATATATATATATATATATATATATATATATATATATATATATATATATATATATATATATATATATATATATATATATATATATATATATATATATATATATATATATATATATTATATATATTTTATTTCACCTCTGGTGAGCAAAGGCCAGAGGCCTAATAAAATTCCATCAGAGTTAGGGGGAAAGTCGGGAACATGGTCAAATTAAAGGCCGACATGACCTGATACTCGGCGTTTGAAGGTGTATAAGTCATAGGAAGTTGGAAAAATAGATGAAGGAAATGTGTTCCAGACTTTACCAGTAGAGTACATGTTAGATTGAGCATAGATGTTAAGTCTGGGGTCTGAGAGTTGGGCAGAGAAAGGATGAAGAAAGATGAAAGACTGTGTAGAAAGACGAGTCGCACGAGCCCTTCTCAGTGGAGGAGGTATGCGACGAGAGATTTCAGAAGAGCAGTGTTCATTGTAATAACGATAGTAGAGAGAGAGTGACGGAACAATTCGACTGGGCAGAAAGAGACTGAAGAGAATTAGTGAGAGCAGGAGAGTTGATAAGGCGGAAAGCCCTAGACTCCACCTTTTCCAGGAGAGCTGTATGATTGGAACCACCCCAGATGTGTGACGTATACTCCATACAGGGGCGAACAACACCCCTATACAGAGCAAGCAACTGGGGTAGAGTGAAGAAATGCTGTAGGCGCCTCAGAACACCCACCCTCTTAGAAGCTTGTTTAGAAAGAGAAATAATCTGATCTTTCCAAGAAACATCACGAGAAAAAGAAACACCAAGAATATTAAGAGAGAGATGAAGGTTTAAGTCGTGTGTTTTCGAAGAAGATATCATAGTTGTGTGGAAGATTGTGTCGAGTAGAGAGATGGAGGAATTGAGTTTTTGAGGCATTGAAAACAACCATGTTTTCTCTGCCCCAATTTGAAATACGAGATAGATCAGAGGTCAGCTGCTCCAAGGCAACCCTCCTTGCGTCTAATAACTGTTGTTGGGAGGGGCGCCATTCAAAATGAAAAGAGTAATGAAGGGTGGAGTCAGAGTCATCAGCATAGTAGTGGATAGGAGATGAAGTAATAGAGAGAAGGACATTAATGAAAAGCAGGAAAAGGGTTGGGGATAGAACAGATCCTTGAGGAACACCACTATTAATAGATTTATAGGATGAACGGTGCGCCGTTTTTAACATACCGAAGATTAATTTAATTTTTTTCAGATTAATAATTTTATTAATAGATTTATATATTTTTTTCCAAAATAGGCGAAGCAACAAAGGAAAATTTTAACCAAGTCACTACGTGAAATAAATAGAAAGTACTTAGGTATATATATGTATAGTCGTTTCAAATTAACTTTTAATTTGATTAAATGATTAATAGTCGAGACTAAAAAGTTATCACTTCAATTTAATGACTAAAATAAAAAAAAAAAAAAAAAAAAAAAAATGACGGCTAATGCCCGAGTTGCGTAGTTGCGCAGTAGCGCACTTAATCGCGCAAGTTCCCACCACTGTGATATATATATATATATATATATATATATATATATATATATATATATATATATATATATATATATATATATATATATATATATATATATATATATATATATATATATATATATATATATATATATATATATTAAAATTATGGCGGAAAAGCTGCAGATAAAGGAGAAGAGAAGCGTGATAAAAATGGAAGAACTGGGGAAAGAAAATAAGAGACAAGAATATAAAGAGGAAAGAAATAGAGAGAAAACTGGAGGAGAGAGATGGGGGGGGAGACACGAGGGAAGTACAGGAAATAGTGAAAGCAGTTGCAGAGGCAGTTTTGGGAATGAAATGGGTTGGGGGGACAAGGAAATGACATACAACATGGTGGAATGATGAAGTCAAAAGAACCATAAAAGAAAAGACTCAGAAAATGAGGATATGATTGAAGAAAAAAACAAGAGAAACTTATGTAGAAGCTAGAAATGAGGCTGAGAGAATAAAGCGGAGAGCAAAGGAAGAAGCGGGGAGAAGAATAGTGGAAGATGAGGGAAGAAATGAAAAGAAAATTTTGAGATTGGCAAAAACCTATAGAGTGGAAAAAATGAAAGATATATAATATTAAAGAATGAGGAGAACTGAAATGTGTAAGAAGAGAGAAGGATAGAAATAGAGGGAGAAGACAGAATTGAGAGAGAAATGGGCGAGGAGGAGGACGAGATTACAGAATAAGAAAAGGAAGAAAATGAAGAAAAGTTGCAAAGCGCGAAGAGAGGATGAAATATCGATAGAACTGATAAAGGATTGAGGAAAGAAACTGAAAAAAGAGATCCTTAAGTTGTGTAATAGATGCTTGAGGAAAAGTCTCGGAGAGATGGGGAAGATCGATTGTATGTCCTATCTACAAAGGAAAAGGAGATTCTGGAGAATGTAAAAATTACAGAGGAATAAGTCTAATAGACCACATCACAAAGGTGTATGAACAAATATTGGAGAAGAGAATAAGAATGATAGTAGAAACAAAGTTAGGGGAGGAGCAGTATGGATATAGAAAAAACACAGTACTGTGGATTTGATTTTTACTCTGAGACAGACGGTAGAAAATATATGGGAATATGATAAGAAAGCATGTATAGCATTTATCGACTTGAGAAAGGTTTTTGATTCGGTGCCGAGGGAGAAGCTGTGGAGGGTGTTGGGAGAACAATATCAAATAAGTGCAAAATTGAGGAAAGCTATTGAGAGTATATAGGAAAATTGCGAATGTAAGGTTAGAACAGCTTTGAAAATAAAAGATGGTTTAAAGTAAAAGCAGGAGTAAAACGGGACAGTGTTCTGTTCCCAATCCCTATTTATAGCATATCTAAATTGGGTAATAAAGAAGGTAAGAGGTGAAGTGCAAGTCCTGGATGGAGATATTATGGCTTATGCAGATGATTTGGCATGTTGAAGCCAAGGCCGAGAGAGAATTAAGAAAGGTGATAGAGGGCTTTGCTGAAAAGTTGAGGAGGCAGATCTAAATATAAATGTAGACAAGACAGAATTGTTAATAGTTAGTAGAGAGGAGGAAAGAGAGGAATTTCTGTTAGAGGTAGATGGAGAGGAGGTGAGGATGGTGGAGAGGTGTGAATATTTGGTGGGTGTGTTCACAAAGGAAGGAGGAAACGTGCAGGAAATTACCAAGAGGATGGAGAAATACGGAAGAGTGGAGAGGGCGTTGTATCCGATTTTGGCTGAAGGGATTATGGATTGGAGGTAAAAAAGATAATTTTTTAAAGTACTCTGACCCTAATCTTGTTAAATGGGGCAGAGACCTGGAATACAAAAACAAGAGAAGAAAGTAGAATTCTAGCAGAAGACATTGAGAGTATTTACGATTGATGGTGGGAAGGACCAGGAGAGAGAGGGTAAGAAATAAATGAATTAGAAAAAGTATAGGAGTAAAGTCAATCATCAACAAGATGGATTCATCAAGATTGAGATTGTTGGGACATGTGTGGAGGATGCCGGAGGGAGAGTGGATAGAGAGAGGTGGAAGTGGACGCCGAGAGAGAGAAGACCGAAAGGAAGATCCAGAAAAAAATGGATGGTGCTCATTAAGACGACATCAGCTGCCTGCGATGGAACAACTAGTGGGAGATGTAATTTTGGACGACAGGCCAAGATGGA
>SEYY01016288.1:0-5000 GCA_009176605.1 Armadillidium nasatum
AAATAATAATAATAATAAAATAATAATAATAATAATAATAATAATAATAATAATAATAATAATAATAATAATAATAATAATAATAATAATAATAATATATAATAATAATAATAATAATAATAATAATAATAATAATAATAATAATAATAATAATAATAATAATAATAATAATAATAATATAATAATAATAATAATAATAATAATAATAATAATAATAATAATAATAATAATAATAATAATAATAATAATAAATAATAATAATAATAATAATAATAATAATAAATAATAATAATAATAATAATAATAATAATAATAATAATAATAATAATAATAATAATAATAATAATAATAAATAATAAATATACTAATAATAATAATAAATAGATGTGTAATAATAATAAGTGTACTTGGAAAATCGGGGTTATGTGCGTGCGCATTCATGAGCAAGTCTGTATCGAAATATTGTAAGTAGTTGTTAGTATGAATGAATTTTTATGAATAGTCTTAAAAATGCTCGTTAGCCAAATTTTTTTAAAAAAATTATTATAAGAAAATACTTTAAAAAGATGTCGCCAATATTGTGACAGTATAAAAGTATTTTTATTATGTATAAAAAATTTAGTATCTCAATTGACCTCGTTTATTTTAATTTTCAAATTAAATAGTTACTCATAAACATTTCATTTTTGTTGAAACAAAAGAAATTTTATTAAATAAAAATAATTTCTGGAGATATTTAAAGTTTTTAATAATAATTTAAATATTAAATCAAGACAAAAATATCTTATTTTGTTTTTTGTGTAGTTATGGAATGAATTTAACCAATGGTTTAATTTTCTGGTGAACATGTTGAGCTTTCGTTGTTTGTAAACGTGGTTCATTCGTTCTGAACTCGTGATGGCAAGAAGAGCATATTTTCCGCGTCGGATAGATCCGCTTTCAAAAACAGAACAAAAATTACTCAGTTTCTATGTTCATTAAATGGACAATGTTCATTGGTGATTCCCATATCTAATGTTTTTATATTTAAACACTTTTTTTTTTCTTATCAAAACTTCATCGTCTTATTTTTGAGCACGAATAGAATATAGGTTGTACATCAAATATAACAATATATTGAAATGAACTTCTGAAACAGATTGAAAGGGAAGCTCATTTTGTCTCGAATACTTTCTAAACAGGGACAAAATTCGGAGAGATAGTTACAGAGAGAAGGATAGCAACAGAAAGGAAGAATTTGCAAAATCTCTGTTCTCTCGGAAAGGAAACAGTACAATGCTTCTAAGTGTCTTCGTAGTTTTCCAGAATTTTACAAAAAATTCAAGAAAAATTCATTAAATAAAGTGCTTGACTCAGACCATAATGAAAGAAACATGTACACAAATATTCTCAATTAAATTTTTAAATGAATTTCTTTTCAGAATTCGAGTATTTAGATTATTTGATAAATACGCCTAAAAAAAAAATAAAAAAATAAAAACTGGAATATTCTTTGCAACTATGCACCAATTGTATATTATTACAACTTTGAAAAAAAAATTAAACTTTATTTCGAAATTTAAAAATAATAAATAACTTTGTACAATATATATATATAATATATATATATATATATATATATATATATATATATATATATATATATATATATATATATATATATATATATATATATATATATATATATATATATATATATATATATATATATATATATATATATATATATATATATATATATATATATATATATTATATATATATATATATATATATATATATATATATATATATATATATATATATATATATATATATATATATATATATATATATATATATATATATATATATATATATATATATATATATATATATATATATATATATATATATATATATATATATATATATATATATATATATATATATATATATATATATATATATATATATATATATATATATATATATATATATATATATATATCGACATATAATATATAGTGATTTTGTTAAGATAAATAAAAAAAAAAATTATTAATTAATAAAAAAAATAATAAATAAAAGAATAGTTTATGAAAAAGAAACCATCAAACCAGAAAAGACAGAACCCTTTTAGACAGAAGGAAAACAAGGCCTCAAACTACAGGAAAAAAAAAGCTTTTAATTCTATGTAATAAGCACAATCAAAGACGAAGGGTAAAAACATACCGCCCCAGTAAAGGAGGCAAAATAAAGAGAGGAATGACAACTGGGGCGTAGCGTAAGAGGAAAATATCACGGCTGAGTATCTAAATTTAAGTCTAAGAATGTTCCAAAGAAGAAGTTTTGGGGAAAAAAAAGTCTAAAAAACTCATTTAATTTAACATTGTTGAGTCTCATTGTATTTTATTTTACTTTTCCATCAAATTTTCGTTGTTCTTTTTAATAAAAATATCAAGTTCCAGAGTTATTATTATTATTATTATTATTATTATTATTATTATTATTATTATTATTATTATTATTATTATTATTATTATTATTATTATCATTATTATAGGGGAAAGAGCAAATTTTAAATAACTAAAAAAATTAATTTAATTTTAAGAAACTTAATCATAATTAACAATTTACCGAAAACAAATTTTAAAATTTATTTACAATTTACAATGTTAATATTAAAATTGAATAATTTTTTTTTGTGTAAAATTCAACTTATATATATATATATATATATATATATATATATATATATATATATATATATATATATATATATATATATATATATATATATATATATATATATATATATATATATATATATATATATATATATATATATATATATATATATATATATATATATATATTAATATATAATATATATATATATATAGGATTACTTACATCTTAACTTAATAGAAATATTCTTACTGTAATTGAAGCCAAATTCGCGTAATGCCAGTTCATTCTTATAAATTTTAACTCCCTCTCAGTTTACAGTTTCTTCAGCCACAAAGAATCTCACCCAATGCTTCTCAGATCCTCATTAATTTATTTATTTAAGTGTATCTGCTTTAATGCGGCGTGTATAGTTCTACAATTATAGATGCGGATTGATAAGCATAGAGTAATGGTGATGAAGTAAAGGAGAGAAGGTTATTAAAGAAAAGTTGAAAAAGAGTTAGATATATTACAGATAACTAAGGGACACCACTGTTAATAAATTTAAGGGAAGAATGATGGAGCTATAGAACGATTGGAAAGGAAATCAGAGAGAAGGCCACAGAGAAGGATTGCTTCCGAAAGAGGGAAATTGAATATCAAAACTTTGTGGCAGATTCTATCGATGACTTTCGATATGTCTAGCACTACAACACCAGCGAAAATTTCATGAAATAGTGAATTACAGACGACAAAGAGTCAGTAAGAAAATAGTCAGTGAAGCAGCCTTTACGGAAACCCTACTCGCTAACAGAGATAAGATTTGAAGAATTGAGAAGTTTACATTTCTTTCTGTTAATTAAAGATAGATTTGAAAACTGTAGAAAGAACGGGGGTTAATTAAAAAAAAACTAATTATTATTATTATTATTATTATTATTATTATTATTATTATTATTATTATTATTATTATTATTATTATTATTATTATTATTATTATTATTATTATTATTATTAGTATTAGTAGTATCATTATCACTTTATATTATCACAGGTTTCTTATTGTAATTTCTATCGAACAAAATAAAGTACATTTCCTTGTAATCCAATTGTACTTTTTGTTCTTTGAAGCATGCCTCAATTATTTTAATTTGTTAAGCAATTAGTTCTGAGTACTAAAAAAAAATATTTTTCATTTTTAATCTATCAAAACATTATTAATATATATATATATATATATATATATATATATATATATATATATATATATATATATATATATATATATATATATATATATATATATATATATATATATATATATATATATATATATATATATATATATATATATATATATATATATATATATATATATATATATATATATATATATATATATATATATATATATATATATATATATATATATATATATATATATATATATATATATATATATATATATATATATATATATATATATATATATATATATATATATATTATATATATATATATAATATATATATATATATATATATATAATCTATTACTCGCAGAAAGTTGTATAATAGAGTTTTAAAGTTTGCTAAAACTCTCACAGATAGGGATTGACATCATGACTGTAGATCATGAGCAGGTCCAATGCGATTCCCCTTTGAACCGCTATAGTCTAGTGGTTAACGCACAAGACATAGCATGATAAAGGTTGCTGGTCTGAGTCAAATAGCATCCATTACTTTTCTATATAGAAATAGTCAATGAGAGTTTTAGCAGACTTTATATATATATATATATATATATATATATATATATATATATATATATATATATATATATATATATATTATATATATATATATATATATATATATATATATATATATATATATATATATATATATATATATATATATATATATATATATATATATATATATGAATTATTAATTAAACGGATCCTATGTAATTTTTACATTAAGGATCTCCAAAATATTTCTATACGTTGTTTATTAGTTGAAATATTTTTAATTTTACTTTACACAAAAACTTAATAAGAATAACAACGATTTAATTAAATTTTTGAATTTTTTTAGTAACATTAAAGATAATTAAAATTTGTTAAAATTAAATTTAACAACACTTTTATTATTTAAATTTATATATTTTAAAACAGTAACTTTAATAAATTTTTTTTAGTTTAAAATTTTAAATTAATTTGAGTTAAAAAAAAAAAACGAAAAAAAAAAATAATAGAATATTATATAATATATATATATATATATATATATATATATATATATATATATATATATATATATATATATATATATATATATATATAT